>NNCF01130757.1:1462-50121 GCA_002313205.1 Laupala kohalensis
GAAATAATGTATTGGTATTCTGTTTTCTTTTCTTTTCTTTCATCTTTCTATTTAGATATTTGTTGATTTCAGGAGGGTTTTTTAGTGGGTATGGTCGAGATATTCGGCGAGTCCCACACACGGGGAAGAGTCATTACGGCTCTTCTCTATGGTGCGAAACTGCATTTTTCCCTACTTGCATGGGCTCTAATGACCTTTGATGTTGACGAGCCCTAAAGCCCCACGAAAAAAAAAATCTATAATTATAACTGTTTCAACCACAGTGGGTATAGTATGACAAACTACAACCTTTCAGTTTTTATTTTTAACAAAATATTTTTCTAATATTTGAAATATTGGCATCATAATAAATTGTGTCCAAACATGACATCATTCTTTTGTTTCTAAGCTTAGAAAGAGTAATAAAAATAATAAATTGAGAAAAACTAGTTTCATGATCATGTTTGCGCTCTGAGGATGCAAAACATTAGGCCATTTCTGAGTTCTTGTATAAAACTAATGGTTCATGGGTTTAACTACATCCATGGCATACTTTACATATTGTGATTTTAAATTAGTTTGATGTCTTTAATACAGAATTTTAGAAAAATAAATGTAAAGATTTTATTTAATAATTTAATAGAAATTTGAATATATGCTTTTTATAGTTTTTTTAAGTTCTTTCCTATCAATTAAACTTGTGGAATTATGTATTAATACCCCCCAGGGGACTTACATCTAGTAAGTACGTGTTTGGCGAACATGGGGCCGCGAGCTGAGTCTGGCATTGCTCCCACTTGTGCCATGCTCCTTCCTTTTTCTTTTTTCTGACCTACCTTGGTCACCTCTTGTTCTTTTCGATCCCGACGCTATTAGGGCTAGGGTATCTTTCATTTTCCTCTTTCCTCTTCTTTTTTTTTAATGTTTCTAGTAAAAGTCATGTGATATGTTGGAATTTGTGTTTAGAGTTGTAATGCAGGAGGGTTTTTAGTGGGTATGGCTGAGTCTTTCGGCGAGTCCCACACGCGGGGAGAGTCATGTCGGCTCTCCCTAGTGCGTAACTGCATTTTCCCTACCTGTACAAGTTTTAAGGGCTCTAATGACCTCGCTGTTGACGAGCCCTAAAGCCCCACAAAAAAAAAAAATGTATTAATATGGGTTTTTAGTTTTGTTCACGTACGTTTCCTTATTAATCTTATTTAAAATCTTATTAAATACTAAAACTAATAAATAACACGACACATTTTGTCAAATTTGATTTACCATTCACGGGATCATTCGCAATTTGATTGCTTTTTGACAAATTGTAATTAATTAAGCTCAAGATCGTTGAAATGAATTACTCTCCGCGTATACGACGAATACCGCCAAATATTCGCAGAAGCGGCTGAACTCGACAGAAAATCAGACAACGATCTGGACGTTACATCATTGAACACACTGGCTTTTCAGTTCCCACATCCACCCACAGTGATAGCAACGGTTGAAGAAGCCAAGAATTCGCACTTCACGATCTGAAATGCATTTCAACTATGTTAGGTGTTTCGCCAGTCAAGGACGTTGCGGTGCAATGGGGCTGTCAATGCTTCAACCCGATCTGCAGCTTGCGGTGACCTTGACAACTGGGGTTGACAGGATCTCGCCCTGATCTCGCCTGTCTGTGAGTCACCGCGTGTACCTGTTCTCAATGCCTCCCTGACGATATTCCAATAAATTTCTCACGTTAATTCAATTGTAACTAATATCAGCCAAGTAGGATTTCAGTCTCACTCGGTTTCAGACATTTACACTGTTTTTAAATTAATATTATCAATATTATTTGAAATAATATAACAATTAAAATCCCTAAAATATGAAAATTTCAAAACAAATATCGTCTGTTTGAAGCGAAACTAAAGTGAAGATAAAATAGCCTTTCGAATTTAAACTAAATGCTATGCTTCGTTCTGATGCATGAAACGAAACTTGGTAACGTTTTCATTCAGAGCCTGGATTTAAAGGTTTAAAATCGTATATTTGAAGGCCGTGAAAATTGACTCTTAGACTCTATAAAAGCTGTTGAGCTAGCTTTCTAACTGGGAGGGCGGGGAAGATAAAAAAATCTTAAGCTCAAGATTAGGGTTGCTCAAATACTTAATTTTATACATTGAGTGAGGGATATGAAAAATCACGTTTTTATGCTTCCGTAATACTTTATTAATCCTTTGTTGCACTCCATATAGTTTGTTAAACTGCTTTTCGCTAACAAATTATTTCAATATTTACACAGGTGTGAAACCGAGCTCTTTCGGAGAGAAATATACTATACTGAGCGTAAAATTTAATATATGTTGTTACGTCGGGTAGTATTCGTGTAAAAGTAAACATAAGTTTCATCGGAACTGCATGGCGCAATATGTTGGAGCATATAAGCGGGACGATGGAATCTTTTAGTGTTGACGGAAACCGAACAATACTCTTTCCGATAAGACAAACATGATGAGGATATGTCTAATGTGATAAGTCTTAACGATATATAAATTACCGGAACGTGATCTATTCTCGAAGTTGTGCAAGTTATACTCGAATATGAGATAAAGTTATCTTCGACGTTCTTTTTCTGAATGTGTTGCATGGAAAATTATCTCTTAATGTAATACATCATTCAACGTTGTTTGCAAACTTTTTATTTTTTCTCAAATGTTATTTCAATTTTCTTGACAAGTATGAGAAAAGCACCTTCATTGTTTCATTTTCAGAAAATTTTGCTGCCTGATCGTAACTCATCAATTAAACAGTTTACGTTAAAATTCAGCTCTTTCACTTCAACAACCAGCAAAACATTATCTCGGCGATACACTGGCGGACGCAAAATACCAAGTTTCGTTGCGTATCATAACTCGCGCCGAGAGAAACGCGACCGAAAGCGGTAAAGGAGTTTAACTTGACTACTATTAGCAAAGATTTTGAAGAAATTAATAATGACTTGAGTTCCCCATTAAAAAAGTGAATTCCTTAGTGATCTAATTATTTGTCGAGAAGTTGGACTGCTTGATGGATAAATTGTTCTTTGGTGGCAAAGAAACGTCTTCTTTAGCACATTCTACATTTGCAATCAGACGGGGAATATATGCTAGATAGTATCTTATAGTCATATATTTTTTAATATTCTTTTTTGGTGGTCTGGGGTCTGGAGTTATAACGGGAGGAGTAGAAGTGGAATATGTTTTTACCCGCGTCTTTCAATGGCAGTTGGTTGATTTCGTCTCGTTATAGTTAACTGTCTTCAAGGGCTAAAGTAGGAACTAGAACATTGAAGGACTAAAGACTGTCTTGAAGGACAAGTTTTCGATCTAATTCTCCTTTGCTGTAAGGAGAGTTTTACACCAAAATTCCCTTGATTCATATAAAAAGTATACATTACCTCTTTCTTTTGAGAGTTAGTAGAAAGCTACCAAAAGAAGTACGCGTCCCACCCTTAAAAGAATTCTAGAATCACCTAAAGTAACGAGGAAAAAGCCCAGTTAATAGCAGAAATTTTTAGTCAACTTTCCAAACTGAACATCCAGCTTCCATATGGAACTCATCCCCTATATAACTTTACTTTTCTCACATTCAACAGTTAAGTATCCGTGAAGACCAAGATACTTAACTAACATGAAATTAACTCTTTTCTTCCCCTTCATTGTAGTATTTGTAAATGGTAAGTTTAGCGTGCTATTGAAGCTTACGTACTTAGGGCGATAGGAGGTAGGTAGAAGGTGGTAGGGGTAATTGCTAGGGGTACCGGTTAGCTGGGTTTACCAACAATTTGATCCACGTGGAGTTGTCAGTAGGAGTAGTTAGTAATAGTAATGGAATAGGTTTATTTGGAGTCGTAGGAGGTGGATAGAAGGAGGAAGGTTCGCATTTCAACTGCCACAGCTATATGAACTGGGTCATTGAAGGGAACAGCTAGACATTTTTTCTGTCCCCGTCGGGGATTGAACGCGGAGTTTAGTGTCGAGCAAGCATGTTTGCCCTGAGCTCAAAGAACACATTGATAGCAAAGTAACTGAAGCGAACCGTAATTAATCCAGTTCCTACAAATGATTAATAATAGAATTTCCTCTGCATGTATTTTCCCCATTCCCCGACATTACATAGCCCTAGTGACTTTTCTTACACAAATATTCATAGGAAGTGTGTAGCCCACTCAACGTAAAATTACTTATATGGAGCTGCGCGATGGTATACTCACTTTATCTCGCTATTTTCTTGGATTACTAGAAACTCACGAACTAGTTTGTTGTAGAAAGCTGACCACTGGATAAAGTTATGAAAATATAAAGAACTTTGAGAACGAAATAATTGTTAGCAAAAAACGTTTCACGTGCGTAGAGGTGGCGTGAAGGAATTGAACGAAAATTCCATTTTATTGTAATAATAATAAATTTATTGTCAAAAAACTGTACAAACTGCGTATGACCACATGGAGGAAAAAAACTAATTTACTCTCCGGAAGCAAGCAAGGGACCATCCCATCAATTCCGATCAAAGACCCTAAGGCAGAGGCGGATTCAAAAATTTCAGCAAAAGTTCCTAGATAAGATAAAAAGTTGGCTGCGAGTTATAATACTAATAGAATGTCAATATGTTTGTAATTTTAAGCAAAAAATTTCATGTACAAGTTATTATCGAACTATAGATTATTCTGAGTATAGTGCTTAAAAATTGAAATAACACTAAATTCACGATTTATTGTTACAATAGACCCGCCCCTAGACAAAGCCTAGAGAACCTGTATGATAAATCCGCCTCTACCCGAAGGAAAACCGGAGAAAAACCCGGGCCAGGATGGGGCTACAGAATTTATGTACACAAACGTGCCAATGTTGAGTACACATAAAACTAAATTAATATGAGCCATAAGACAACACAATCATGCAAGAAAATAGTTTTTGAAATTGTTATAAGTTGTTTAAAAAGTACTACAGCAATGGCGTGATAAAGCACAAGACGAATTTAACTTTTGTTAAAATCAATAAATTCTTTTACAGTGTAGAAGCACTGGTGCAGGAGGTAGTTTTTAACCGCGGATTTGAAGATATTCAATTTCATAATATCTTTTATATTCTTGGGCAGGGAATTATATAGAACGATTCCCGAATGGTATGGTCCCTTTTGGCAAAGAGTGGTTGACACTCTAGGGCGATGAATATTACTACTATTGCGTGTATAGTGTTCGTGAACGAGACTGTTTCGTATAAAGCAAGGGTGGCACTTCAGTAATTCGGTCTTAACAAACACGACCGTTTCATAAATATAAATGCAGGGAAGTGTTAAGATATTTAATTCCTTGAATAAAGGTTTACAAGAGTTTCGGGGGTGAGATTTACAAATTATCCGAACTATCCTCTTCTGAATTCTGAAAGTTTGAATACTCTGACCGGAATTACCCCAGAAGGTAATGCCGTAACGTAAATGGGAGTAAACGTTTGCAAAATATACGCAACGGGAAATACGTGGACTAACTGCGTTAACTAAGATTCGGAATGCGTAACACAATTTGCTTAATTGGGAATTAAGATTGTCAATGTGACAATTCCATTTGAGGTTGTCTTGAATATGGAGACCTAAGAATTTTGTATTTGTAACAGTTTTTAATTGTGTTCCGTTTAAAGAAAGAGAAACCTGGGGTAAAGATTTTGTGATACTATTGTGAAATGACATAGACACTGTTTTGTCAGTGTTTACAATGAGACGATTTGCATGGAACCAAGTCGAAAGGTTAGACAAAACTTTTTGAGCATTGGCGTGTTTACATAGTAAATTAGTGTCATCAGCAAAAAGAACCATTTTGCAATCTGATGTGGATGATGACATGTCGTTCACATACAATAAAAAGAGTATAGGGCCGAGAATTGATCCTTGGGGTACTCCGCAAGTAAGTGGCTTTGTTTCTGAAAGACAACGCTCAAGTATTTTATTTTTAGTATAGGATATTTCTACCTGTTGATATCTATCCTTTAAATAAGAAGTTAGCCATTGATGTGGAAGTCCACGAATGCCTAAAGAATGCAATTTTGAAAGGAGAATTCCGTGATCGATGACATCGAAAGCTTTGGATAAGTCAAGAAAAACACCCTGAGGATTTTCTCCACGGTCAAGAGATGTGGTAACTTCGTTTAAGAAGGAAAATATGGCGCTTGTAGTGGAAAAGGATTTCCTAAAACCGTGTTGATCATCAGAGAGAATGTTATTTTTTGATAAAAAATCTAGAAGACGCTTATAGAATAATTTTTCTAGGATTTTTGAGAAAGTGGGTAGTAGAGATATTGGTCGGTAATTTCCAATATTAAGTTTGTTACCTTTCTTGTGTAAAGGTTTCACTTTAGCTCTCTTAAATATGTTGGGATCTTAAATATGTTGGGAATACTTTAACTTACACGTGATATCAATTTTTGTGTAACATTCGGCAGTTGTTTTCTTATTTTATTATCAATGAGACTGCGTTTATGTAGTGAAAGTGTTTCCTTTGTACCTCCAATTGCGGGATACCGCGTGATATACCCGCCGAACCAATTGGAATAGATGTTTTAGATTGGATTTCCCTCATTCACATCGTCTTGTGGCGTTTCAGTACCTCCACATAAACAAGCTCCTGCATTCTCAATTTTCCATAAAATGGCTTGTTTCGCTCTCTGAAAGTATTGATTAATGAAGTAAAAGGCGACTGAAAAAGAAAAATATTAAATTAAGCTAAGAGACTTGTTATAGTTGAAATCTATTTGACTTGGCTAAGCAAATAATATTAATTGTTATAATATCATTTATAATAGCTCCCTGAGCTATCTTGTTTTTCGTATTAAACCATTAACTGAACAAATTACTGCCATAGGCGCGATAATCTCTTAAACGTGCTTCAAAACAATAAGCTGCTGCTTTGAGAACTGTTAATTACGGCTAACAAATTTCGTATGGAAACGCTAAATAGTTTTAGGGTTATCTCAGGATCCCAACATTTCCTTAGTCACGAACATAGCACATGATATATAAAACATTTGTTCATGACGATGGATTGGCGAATTTGATCTACCTCGAGTCTCGCGCGTCCTCACAACGTCTGACATTTCCACAGACTATTGTTTTTATATGGTATAGGCTTACTAAGAAAGGATTTTTCAAAATTCCCACTTTATAGGGTGAATTTAAATGTAAAATGTGATTTTTCTAATGTTCGCTACTTTGATTATATATCTCGCAAACTAATTGAGATATCACACGGTTTTGTGTGTAAACATTGTTAATTCAAGTATCTAAAAAATGTTTTATGAGTTTTTCAATATTTTAATTTTCAGTACGTATAAAGCCGTAAAAAATTTCAAGGAGTATGTCTCTAACGACATTATACACTTTATCGTCTATTTTATCAACGCAGTAAGAAAACTATTCGAGATGGGAACTGCAGATGCAGTTGCTTTCGTATTATAGCGAGTCACTTAATTGTTTTACTCAATATTCCGATTTTAAAGGTGAAACGTGTGATTTGTTGAATTTACGGTAAATTTCGGAAAGAGATTGAGATTTTACTGCGGTAATGGCCTTTAAAAGTTGTTCATTCAAGTTTCTGAAATTTCTGGATCTTTAACTTTTAAGTGAGCGAAAAGGGATAAATAATTCGAGGTTTTTGTTGTCCGCGACAACATTCCCTCTATAACCTATACTCTAACCTTGCGTGCCTCCTACCACTCCAGCGATTATCAAAGGTATCGAATCGAAGTTAGCTCATTACCGTCTCTGATTTTATTTACAATGTATTTATATTAGTACTAGCTGATTACCTGGAGTTACCCGGAATTTTTCTTATATTTATCTTATTTTATTCAGGAAAATATAAAATCTATATATAATGTATGGTCAAAATACTTTTACTAACTGGTTTTGAATATGTACAGCATCCTAATTTTTCAAATTCATAATAATAATAAAAATTTCATTCAAAACTTGACTATATACGAGTACACTACACCATCTCGTGGGAGCCGCGCCGGTAGAATTTTCGCTTCTGAGGCATGACGTGGCTGCACCATTTCATTAAAATTCTTTTAAAATCTAAACTATTCGTCGGAATTTCACGATTTAAAGACTTTTTTTATCTATGTTAAATGCACAAAAACGAATTTAATGGATGATGATTGATTTTTCTTCTTAAATTACTCTCTTAAATTGAAGTATTTTGACACTTGTATTTTTAATAACATTTTATCGATAATTTAAGTTAATTTTTGTAGATAGACATATGCTATCGCAGCAATTTTTGTAGAACTCTGCAATATTACCCTGCAAAGTTGTCACCTATCTCAAGCAGTTTAGGCAGCGTAAGCGAATATAGCGGATTTTTTCCCCGACTTCGTCATTGTCAAAACTCATTTTCTATCTTTTTTTCCATATATTTTAAAAATAAAAGTTTGCCTTAGTTTAGATGTGCAGGATAAACAATCTTCTTGCCAAATTTCATGACGATCGGTTTAGTTGTTTAGTCGTGTTCAGGTAGCAAACAGACAAACTTTCACGGTACGCATTTATATATTACAAAAATTAACTTATATTATCGTTAAAACGTTATTAAAAACGAGTGTTAAAATACTTCGTTTTAAGAGAGTAATTTAAGAAGAAAAGAATAATTTATCATAAAATAAAGATGGTGAAATGAATACTGGCAATTTTTCTATTATATTTTTATTGTTACTAATTTGAAAAGTTCATATGCTGTGCATATTTTTTTTAAACAGTAAGTAATAGTTACAACATAGATAGATACAATAAAAAAATCTTACAATATAGATAGATTTTAATTTTTCCTGAGTGAAAGAGAATTAATCTGAGAAAAATCCCGAGCAACGTCGGGGAATCAGCTAGTATCTATAAAGAATGCCCCAGAAATGTTGCGACACACCTCTAGAGGAGGAGGGGCACATCATAAGGATTGTACACCATTTATACTCATTATGTCCAATAAATGTTTCAAATGAATCACTCTTTTTTCCTTTCCTATCTTCGACCTCTGCTACCACTTACCCCTAACGTTTGCGGACATGGGTTGCCATGCAATTCTCAATCCTTATAACGTGCCCCATCTCCCCTAGAGGTTTGTTGCAACATTTCTGTACATTCTGTATAAGTTATCTATTTGGTGTAATTGTAAAGTGTATTTTGGTGTAATATATTTTGGTGCAGCTGAAGATAGAAACGACGTAGGCTGACAATTTTTGTACAAAATAACACATTTTTGTACAAAATAACACATTTTTGTACAAAATAACACATTTTTGTACAAAATAACAAAATTCACGCAAGCGATGATGCGGGTATTTATTTAGTTACATTATAAATCAGAATAAAGTTATTGCTTGATTATATGGAGTCTTGGGGAAAATAATGCAGGAAATAATATAAGTAAGCATGACCCTGGAAGTGAGGAAAATTTCTTCATGGCTCCGAGAAATGTCAATGTTCTATAGTATTAACGAAAGAAAATAAGCGCCTCTTCGGATTCTTCATTGACGGGAATTTCTCGTACATTTCAATAGCAAAATGGTAAATATATTTACAATACAGAAAACTGAATGTATAGTACATTTTGTTTCCAGAGTCTATTACATAACAATACTACAGTACATCTTCCACAATAAACAACATTTATCCCCGAATTTTGAACTTTACTCCGGCATTCTATATGCTAACTTCAATTATATTGTAATATAATGTGATAAATTCTTGTGTATTTATACCTCAAATTATGTGATGTCTTGGGGAAGTAATTGTAAGTGGCAGACAACACAATGTTGAACTAAATTATTATTATTATTAAAAACATTTATCACTATACTAATAATAAATTTATTGTCAAAGTAACTGTTATAAACATCATATTTTCATATGGGGAGTAAAATAATTTATTCTTGAGTTTTTGTTATTATTTTTATGCTTTGTAACTTACTCCTCTCTTGCTAATTTTATGCCCATTTTTGTTGAACATAATGGGCGTGTTGAATATTTCTCCGACAACATCTTATAAGATGTCGATAGATTTAGTATAATAAATTACACCACTGACCGGCATATCATCAAGACAAAAAAATAAAAAATAGAGACTTGAAATTTTGACGGAGTGAGTTATTTCGTTTGTAGACTGATTAAGAATTTTTTGAAATTCCGATTACAATGGTGTCATTTAAGGTGAAGTAAAAATGTTCACCTTTCCGCTATTTTAGCTACATTTTACGGAATTATTACGATACCATCTCGGTTTTTGTATGTAAACTTAGTTAATTCAACTACTTAGAAACTGTTTTCCGCGTTTTCCAATGTTTCGTCTTTAATAAGTGCAAACGAGTGAACACGTTATCAATAGATTGTTTTTGGAGCAAACTGTATAGTACAACGTCAAAGTCAATGAAGTTCGTTCACGTAAGAAATAGGTTGAAATGAGGAAATTGAGAAACACAACGAAACTTATATTGCAAAAGAAATACTTTATTAACATTTGATATGTTGAATTGTAACAGTATTTGTATTAGTTTTAAGCAAAACAGATAGTTATGATAAACGATGCAAGTGTATTTCCCAGCATATGAAAGTAAAAAAATGTTCGTTCAAATTGATTACCAAGAGGTGAAATCACCTTTACGGCGGTGCATGACGATTATGTATGGACGACACTAAATGGCTCAATGTATCTGTAGGAATTTTTCCCCATTCCTGCCTCAAATAATCTTGTAATTGTTTGTATAATATATTTTAGGGACGACGCTTGGTCCTCTTCCTCTTAAAAATTCTCCAAATACTCTCTATAGGAGAGAGATCCGGACTTGCTGCTGGCCACTCTAAGACACGGACACGTTCCGTACGAAACCATATTTGTGTTATCTTCGCCGTATGTGGCCGTGCGTTATCTTGTTGGAAAATATATAGTTTTCTGCCAAACAATCGCTGCACTGATGGGCGTAGATTCACGTCAAGAACGCGCATGTAGTCTGGAGCCTTAATCGTACCCGTACAAAAATGCAAATAGCCAACACCATTCGCTGCCATGCAACCAAGCACCATCACAGAGTTTGGTTTAAGAACTACGCGCTTGTTACAGGATGAAGCAAACGATCCGTCCTAATATTTTATTATGAAACCTGAGAAATGGATTTATCTATTCACAATACCTTTTTCCACTGATACAGAGTACAGCTGAGGTGATATTTGGCCTCAGCAACACGCCGACGTTTATTCTATTAAGTGAGAAATGGCTTACGTCTCGCTTTGTGGAATGCGTAGCCACAACTTTTGATATATAGACGAGTAAATGCTTCGGAAATAGGCTTTCTGAAACCTTGTCTTGCCCATGTGACTAGGTCTGCGACTACCTATTTTTACGAATATGTCGACGAAATAGGCGTACTTCCCGATCCGTCAACGTAAGCCTCCGACCGGGGGTCTCTCGAGGACAGCTATTTCCAGTAATAGTGAAACTTTTTATTACAATCTACACACTGTAGATTCTGTCAAGCGGAACGTTCGGTCAATTTGGCGCTGCGAAATACCATTTTGGTACTGTGCAAGATCCGTAGCTCGTTCTGCCACGCTTCCTCTTAGCATAGATAAGAATCGCGAATTGCTCGCCCTTGTATGCTGTTTGCCTCCTCTAACGTCATTGAGTCAGAATTTTGCGCGAAACGGCTGGAATATTCTCGTTCTTTCTACTGAACGAACTTTATTGCGAAGCGTTGGGATTCAGAATGCCCCGTTTAAAGCAACTTTCAGTTCTTTCTTTGTTTTCAGTTGTGACATTTGTACATAGTTTACAATTACATATAACTCTGCATTTTAAAACGTTTCCATGACCCCGCATTTCTTTAATTACAGATACCTCAGTGTGTTACTTGTGATATATTTCACGAACTAATTGAAATATTATCTTAGTTTTTGTGTGTAAATCAAATATATACATACCAGTTCATGGAATTTTCAATTTTTCAATTTAAAGAATGTGAAAGGGATTGAAAGTTATGGTGCGTTTCAGAATGACTCATTCCTTAAAGCAAAGAGAAAAATATTGAAAGTCGGAATTTTGACGGATTTTGCATATATATAATGTAGAACTTTGCTAAGAAAGGATATCTTGAAATTTTGATTTCAAAAGCGATATTTAAACCGTGTTGCAACAAAATCTCCGTGTAAAGCTGGGAAGAATCTGCTCGTTATTTAGTTTTATCTTGCTAGTATTCTTTTCATTCATTCCATTTTTAATATAAAAAATTCACCCCAATTTTACGTGGACTGAACCACAGATCTTTTATCTGTGGACTAAGCCACAATTCAAATATTCTGTATAATGGTTTATCTTGTATTGTTGTGATAGGGAATTTTATAGTTGTCCAATATTTTTATTAGGTAAAATTTGCATCTTGTGGCAAGGAGGCAAGGATAAAACAATGCAACTATGTTTTCTGTAACATTGACGTCGCCAACTCTTTGAAGTTAAAATTAACTTCAGTAGCCAACAGATAGGGAATCTCGAGTATATATTTGTCTATATTTCCGCAATTAGTAAAGTGCATTAAATTTTTTAATCTATAAAAATGTCTGGAAAAATGTAACTTTGGGAATAATTTCCTGGGACCTTAATTTGTCAGTTCTTGGAAAATGAAAAATCAACATGACGCTCAGCAATATTCACTATTCATTGGATTATTCATTTTTCTCCACAGCTCGACGTATCAACACGTAGTTTTACAATTTTCTTGAATATGGTTTAATTACGTATCATCACATTTTGAACCAGTTACAAAGATGATACAAAATTATTTTTTAGTCTGTGCCTTTAGAGTAATATTTCTACTTTGTATTTGTATGTGTAAGCACTGCAACATGTACCTGGACTGAAAGAACAATTTAAAATCCATTTAGTGTCCTTCCGGATCACAATTAAATGTATAGAAGATGAAATCATTGGTATGGGAATGTCAGTTTCGGTACGAATCTATGGATAAAATTAAACGATGTTTAGCTCCACAAAACTAAATGAAACAATGTTGTTTCATTGCAGGTCCTTGGTAGAAATACTTTTTTTCTTGAAGTAAAGTAAAGCAAGTGTATTAATTGAGTTAAATTAATTTCGTTGGAAAAATTCCATGTACGATATTTTGAGTTTTTCGTAATTAAGAAAGAAGGTGGAGTGATATTTAATGAAATGTATATTTAGTAATGTATCCAAATTCTGGAGATTGTCAATCAGACTGATGGGTATACTTCATGAACAAATGAGAAGGATAGTATTTCAACTTTTTGTAATAAGAATTTTATGAGTGGAAAAACGTATTGAGAATTGAATTTCGTACTTTTTGCATTGCTCAAGTTTCGGAATCCCAGTCTCAAATAACTCTAATTATTGCTAAGTTCAGTAATATATAATGGAATTAAATTCACATTGCTTGAGTGTCTTTCTGATATAACTTTGAATAAACTTGGAATTACTTTATTTGACAACTTGATATTAAGTCCTGAGAAAATAAATATTTGCTCTAGTCAACCGTATCTTTCAATGCCCAGGTTAGCGATGTCGGAACCAACACACAACTTGCAAGGAATGAATTGTAATGTAATCTCTCTGTAAGTGATGGGAGGTAGCATTTGCGTTCTGGTATAGTTGCTTTGATAAACAAACAGAAAATGTAGTCTGAAAGGACTCAAACTTTCAGACCGGATAGCCTATGAAGGTTGATGACACGAGAAGGTTGATGTAGTACCAGCCGTATTTACATCAAAGGAAAGGTTTCAAAGTAAGCATTTCTCATTGAAATTTAATGAAACTCAAAATCAATGAGAGGATGTTTAATAATTTTCGCGGTTTACTTTATTGTATAAAAAATACTTTTTATCTACCAGGAGACTCGGTTGGGCTCATTTTAATGACATTTCTTTTAGTCTAGAACTGATCCTGTTCATGTAGTACACTTACACATGCAGTTCAATAATGAAAAATGTATAAATGAATCAAATTCTAAGAGGATGAAAATGATTTATCTATGCAAACCTTTCATTACGAGAGTAAGTGATAATAGATTATGATGCACATACGAAAAATGAGACATTTGTTTCAAGAACTCAACATTGTCTGATAAAATCTTTAGTAAAGACGTTTTAGATTTAATTTCTTGGTACCTCATGACAAAAATAAATTTAAAAAAATATTTCTCTAGATGTTTTCAAATAATATATCTTGTGATTGCTTTCGGCTGAGAGACGAATTTGAAATTAGAACTTGTTTCTTCAAATGTATGAAATAAATTACTCGAAATATTTAATTATAATGAATTTGTAGTAGTCCATGTGCAACGTTTTTTTATGAACAATGAAAATGTGCTAAAATATAAACAAATGTTAAGAGTGAAAAGTATATTTCTATACACATGTTAGAGTGTAGCAATAATTTACCAATAGTTCTATGGTGTTCTGAATCAAATTTTACTGAATAACCGTAACCGCACGAAGATAGTCTCGCACATAAGAGCTGAATCAACAGTTGTGCAGGAGAATACTGCTGGTATAAGGAAATTTACGAGTACTTCCGTATAGGAACATCTTTGCGGTGTTGGAATCTCACGCGTCAATTCGTCACAAACACGGATCTTAGTTACGTCAGCGATCCGGAAAGTTAGTCATCCGTAGACTTTCCTAACATCGAATTCGGCCAGATATTCGTAAATTCGTTGCTTCGAAGTGATTATTAGAGATTTTCCGTAGAGTATAAATAAATTTCATGAAATGAGTTTCAGACCCCTCAAGTCTTCCGCCACAAATTATTTTCCTGTGTGAGATGGAGACTAATTAAAAGCAAAACTTATTAATTAGCCATTTCTACCCGATAAATGTTTGATTTCTGCTCTATAATTAAAAGACATAACTTTTACGAGGTTATAGTTATGGAGCAGAACATTTTTCAAAGAGATATCTTTTTTAATTTTCCAAATATTTTTCATATTGTATTTCAATAAATACTTCCGCTGTAGTCGCAAAACTGCTTTGAGTTTTTACAGAAGAGCCAAAATTTAAAGTCGAATAAAAAACATCACTTCCCTTTTGTTTTGGCTTTTTGATGCACACTTAGGATGGTCGACGTACGTTGATTTCTGTAAAATACCGAGGGAGCATAAATGGAAATTTTGTTCGTGCAAGTCATCATGAACAAATATATTGTAATAAAAAAAATCTACCGCGTAATATGAGCGAGAATTCCTTCAGAAAACCATTCTACGTCCTGTACGTTTAGCTTACAGCGAAATCTAAAGAAAGTACTATGTTCCATTTCAGATTAACAAAAATTATATTTTTAATTATTCCGGAATAGGCTTTCTCTAAGTCGTGGATTGTCGAGAAGATTCGCAACTGTGACTAGGTTTTTTAATTTGGTTGTGGCTCTCGAGAAATTTAAATCGTAAATTTCGTCTCCCTCTAGGAAGCAAAATTGCTTGAAGGAGGAATAGGTATAATAAGTAGGTGTTTCCTTTGAGCGATTTCAATTTGTAGTCTTTCATATACTTATTAATCACGGAAGTTTGGAAAACTACTTACATTTTGGTTGTGTCTAATGGATGTTTTGCGATTGTCTTTGCTTTCACTCTTAAACTTAAAAATAGGATTGACTTTAATCACTTGTTTTTGTAATCTTTCTTCGTAGCTTTCACAAACCTGGCACTCCATCGATGGGACGATCAACTATTATGGAAATTGTACGTGGGCAGTATATTTAAGTTCAAATAAAAAAAATGACTTCTTTCCTATAGATAAATTATTCAATGTTGAATCAAAGACTCTTTAAATATTAATAAGAGCACTAGTGAAAAGAACTCTTTTCTTTAAATATTAATAAGAGATTGAACGAGGAATATTTTTGAGAAAAAGATTTGCCTAATTTTGAGAGTATTGTTACAAGCGTTTGAACTAATTATTAATCCGTACTTGCATGATAATAGAAATGGTAATATATACACCACCTTGGTACTTAGGTTTCGGGATTGTCTTCGAATAAACTTTTCAGAGCTCTAAGGTATATCTGCTGGGTAATGTTAGTCAGATCGTTCAAAAGTCGAATTATATTTTTTGTTAATATTTAAATACATTGGTATGTTTATAAATAACTGGCAGCATCAGTAGGGTAAAAGTATTGATTATTGTACAACTATTGTTTCTAAATCGCCATTGATGTACTTAAGAAATATGTAAAATTCACATGTGCCAAATTTCAATGCTCTAGGTTTTAAGTCTCTGCACTAGGACAAAGTTTAAGGTTAAATAAAAAATATCAAAGTAATTCACTTCCGTAAAATTCACTTCGATCTACTCTGGAGAACGCGTGTAGGCTATAAGCCATTCTCCCTTGTCGCTGCCGGGCGACGCTAAAAATGACTTAAACTTAAATGATACTAATTCAAATTAGAATTTCGAAAAACATCTTTCGAGCCAACCCTGGAAGACATTATGCGAAATTTCTGGACCTTATATTAACTTTGTGTTTAAGGTTAAAAAACTTTTAAGGTTGAATAAAAATTATATTAATCGAATTTCGAAAAATAAATTATTTTGTCATAAGAGTATATATTTCATCCAAATATTAAATGGGCTACATATTGCTTAAATGGTTGGCAAGGAGTGTCTTAAAAGCTAAATCGATCTTATGTTTCTTCAAATTTTTGAACTCTTTAATTCATTCATTTATAGAAATTATAATTATCTTGATATTTATATTTGTTATAGTGTTTTACTAAAATATTTTGTATGGAGATGTAAATAGTAAATTTTGTTAGGTGTGTATCGTGTTATTATGGTAATTTTTTAGTGTAAAGATTTATACGAGAATACTTAGAAGTGTATTTCAAGACAACTCAGGAGACTGATATTGGACACATTTTTATGGTTTTCAAGTATATTTTGGAAATTTAAAATATCAATAACGTCTATCGGCAAACCTAATGCGATATAAATATTTTATCTTTATACACGCCTTTTTTTACTTTTTCTATTTGTATTCTGGCTCAATACACTCGAAGGACAAGAAAGTTACATTTATCGTAAAATGATACTATCGTGTAGGTAAGTGCACGCATATGACAATCTTAAATCTCGTGATTATTCGAGAGCAATAGGTATTCCCATATCCATGCAGATATTCAGAATCGTGACGAAACTTCGATTTTCCTCACTTCCGTAACATTAGTGACCTGATGCATAGATAAGGAAGAATATATTATTCTGGATTTCGCTGGAAACAATAGAACTTATCGCTTAAGAATGATCATTGATAATCATTGGTGAGCACGACTCATTTATTGATGTGAAAGCTAATGAAGAAAAAGTGACGGAATGATATGAATGTTTCATCAGATAATGTAATCTTTTTAATAAATCAGAAGAATCCAATTAACGAGACACAGAAAGAATGGATTCCAACAGACTAACATAATGAAACATTCACATTCTTGAAAAACAAAAACTCTAGACCAAATTGATAGGCTACAAAACTATAGAACCCCCAGGGGACTTACATCTAGTAAGTACGTGTTTGGCAAACATGGGACACCGAGCTGAGTTTGGCATTACTTCCACTTACTTGTGTGAGGCTCCTTCCTTTCTGACCTCCCTGGTCACCTCTTGTTCTTTTCGATCCCGACACAATGGCTAGGGTATCTTTCATATTCCTCTTGATATATTGTAATTCAGGAGGGTTTTTAGTGGGTATGGTTGAGTCATTCGGCGAGTCCAAACACGTGGGGAGAGTCATGTTGGCTCTCCTTAGTGCGTAACTGCATTTTCCCTACATTTACACAATTTTAGGGCTCTAATGATCTCGATGTCGACGAGCCGTAAAGCACCCCCCCCCCNTGCATATTCTTTCTCGTAAACGTTTCTCCATCTGCAGCATAGTGACAAAAATATCGTAAAAGTGTTATGTAAATGTAATTTCGTTGTAGACGGAAATTAATGTATTTTCGTATCTGCAGTGCGTTTGCTGGCCTCCTATGTATTTTATGATTATCATATCTTTAATTTCAGTTTACGAAAAGTGTATTCTGCGTCTGCTTGTTCGATTTACACTGCTAAATATTATTCAAGTTTCTTGAATGTGTGTGTCTATACCAAACATTCAAGCGAAATACCGTTAATGCGGATGTAATGCATACTAATTGTACTTTACGTACAGAAAACTTAAGGAAAATCGTTGGAGCCGTTCTTGAGAAACATTCAAAATAGTACTTTGACTTTCATGTGAAGTATCCTTTGTTTTAAAGTAAAAAAATAGAGCACGTGCATCGACAACGAGTAAATTGTACCGTAAATGCGACAGCGAATGAAATTGGTTCATCCATTTTCTCAGAATCGCTGCGCACAGACGGACGTTATGCCAAAAACCACATTTTCAGAATCGGGGATCGCCAAAAGAGAGGTTTCCCTCGAAATCTCTTGAAATTTTTCACGATTACAATCATTTAAACACTGATTTGCGAGGAAGAAAGGAAAAACATCGGAAACATTCCAATTCGTTATCGAGCCAGAGGGAAGGTTTACAAATATTCATCCCGCATAATCTTAAGCGACAATTCGCGAAGAAGAAATACTCTTGATAATACCGAATATCTCATCTATTTTAAAAATAATTGTCTTATTAATTTCGTTAAAAATAAAATGCTAAATTTGAACATGCAATTATGTGAACAAAAACACTCTGCTTGAATCGGGGCTGTTGTAATTAAAAGCTTTTTCCAAGCAAGCTATCTCCCAATCATTCGAGTTATACTGCCATCTGAATCAGTGGGTAGACTTTGTTGATGTCTGTTCAATACTATATACACTATTACCGCCAAGAGTAATTCAATCGGGAATAATTAATTGAAATTAAAAGACGCGGTATATACTCGTATGTCTTTTGAAATTTTAAAAATTGGAATAATAATGTTCAGCTACTTCTGTTTAATGCTCACTTGAAGAGGAAATGCAAAATTAAATACCAAGAAAAACCAATAGTCTCAAATGATAAATAGGAAATATAAAACAATAAGTCGCCGGATCTCCGATATTCTAAAGAGCACTGAAGGGTTAAGAGATATATTACAAATCAGGAAGAATTGAAGCAAGCACTATACGAGAAATTAATCTCTCTCTCCCCTGTAAGTGTACTAGAAAATATTTCTTTTGAATGGTGTTGCAAAGTTCTAATATTTACTTGTAGTAAAGTTCTTCTAATTAAAAGGGATAAAGGGGGACTATATTTTTATCGCTCCTTTTTTATAACCATTATGCTGATTTTAAAACCAATTTATGCCAAAAATATTTCAACTTCAGTGGATACACCAGGTTAAGAGAGAAACTCATAGTTTACAGAAACAATTGTCCAATAAAATAAGTAAAAACTGACTCATAATTTGTTCTTTTGTCCTATTTTTTATTTATTCTGTCATGTATTTTCGTTAGTATAAATGAAAGGATGGTTTTGCTTCGATTATTTCAAATGGAATATGTTTTTATATTTCTACTTTTGTTCAGTACCAAGTAGTTTCAGTAATAGGCATATAATTTTAGTAATATTAAATGTAGGTCTATCCTATATTTAAAAATTTCGTAAGTAACATTAAAAACTTGAACGTTGTACAGTATATATTTTATTTATAAATAACTATTTTATTAATGCATTCCAATAAATTTAATTATTGATATCTTGATTTGTATGTTTTTGGAACTGTTCACGTCGTATTCCAATGTTTGTTTAGAGTGAAGAGATAAATAAAAGAGCATCTCTGGTATAATGTACACTCAAAGGATTTCTTGAGTTATTCATCTTTTGTCGTAGAGATTATTGGAGGTAAAAATCCCCCTCCACGAAGTCAAAGCTAAGGCTCCGAAACGTAACTAAAACTTTCAAGTAATAATATTTAATCACGTATAAATTGTAGTTTTTATCGAACAGTAGCAAGACAGTCTTACACCAGTGAAATGTAAATGTACCGAAATCAGTAATGACATAAGACATTCCGTGGAGCGGTAATGAGTTGTGACGTACATGTGGTTATGGAGAGAGAGAGAAAGAGAGAGTGAAAGAAAGAAAGAAAGAAAGAAAGAAAGAGAGATAAAGAAAGACAGAGAATATCACCACCATCGACATGCCGACCGCAAGAGGGGAGAACTCTGTTGACGCGTGGTCGCGCTGTCTCCCCTCACGGGGGAGACTGTGTGGGTTGGGAGTCTGGAATCACTATTAGCTTCCTTCCATCGCATTGTGCCTGGGGTCTCGTCTATAATGAGGGTCGGGTGGCGGAATGCCGAGGGAAAAAATGCTAGGGAATCGAAGCGAGGGGAGCAACAGCTCATGATGCTTCCCAGTTGAACGCTAATCTGAAACTTGGAAGTTTTTTTAATAAGGCGAGAAAACTTTGAAGATAAGTGAGCGGATTCCTTAGAATCATAATATGCACTAATTCACCGACCTAAATCATTGATGAAAAGGGAGAATACTTAGTACACAGATTAATGTACATCATCATGAATGGATATGCATTCACAAAAAATGTTTTATACGATTATTCTATGTTCAACTGTCTTGCTATTAATTTACGTAATTCTCCAACCCACGGATAAAATGTATTCACTTATTCAATAAATGCCCCCTATACAACAACAGTTACAAACTGCGTATTACCACGTGGAGGACAATAAACTAATTTTGGTTTAATTGTTGTATTATAGTTATTAATGCATATATTTGATGGTTATTCCTGGTTTTCCTGTATCTAACTTAAATTACTCAAAACGTTTCGTATGAGCGCTAAATCAACTCTGCCCAATGACAGGAAGTTTCCTCATAAATAACGTGAAATGTCATCGCGTGCTTCATGCATAGGAGAAACTCGGGGATTCCTTGTTAGTAGAAAATATGACCAGAACGTCCGCCTAGCTATAGAAATACCAGTGCTAGGTTTATTCAGCCTCCTTGCGGCCAGTCCAGCTGTCAAATAAAGCTATCGAACATTAGTTCCTAGCATAATGAGATTTTGCACACGTGACCTCCCAAACACTTCCTTCACAGATTACCAAAAATACCCCATCCCTCTTTTTCCACCCCTTTGATTTTATTACTTGTTGGTTAAATTTCTCACACTTGACGTTCGAAATAATTGTCAACAATGACGGTTTTCTCAAAACATAGAAAGTAAGTTTAAAGAAATACTAGGGTTGACTATAAATAAATAAACTTTATTGCCAAAAAAGCAGTTACAAACTGCATATGATCACGTGGAGGACAATAAACTAATACACTAATTTTGATTTAATTGTTGTATTATAGTCATTAATGCATATATTTGATGGTTATTCTTGGTTTTCCTGTTAGGGAATTGGGTTTTATGTAACGGTTGCTCCGTACGTAATGTAAAAGATCTCATTTCTTTATCTTGTGTTCTAAAATTAAGATTTTTAAAATGGTTTGGCGGAAGAACAGAATTTATGGTCCAAGTTTCGCCAAAATAAAGACCTGTTATTTATTATATTTATTACCTCGTAGAGCTTCTAAATTATATTGCTCCTTACTTAAAAAATATATTGAGTTGTATATTTCCAGGGTTTGAATTGTATATTAGTGAATGCAGTAGTAATAACAACATATTTCGAACAATTTAGGGCACATTGGAGGGATTTAAGTGCATGTCTATCCGAAATCTATTTTAGTATTGACATCGTAGGAGTAAATCGCGTCATTGACTATCTGCTTCTAGCCGTCACCTAATCGGTGGGAGTTTAGCTGTCATTCAAGCCTCTTAGGCACCGAATTTGTTTTGCGCTCCATTGTTATACCTCGTGCTGAAAACGTAGTCATTCTCCTTTTATTTACCTACGCTGGTGGTTTTCAGTTCTGCGGTGTGTGGTTACCGCAGGTGACTTGTCTCTTAGTGTCTTGTAGATATCTCTCTGTTATTCCCTATTAGTTGCCGATTTCGATTTATTGTCGGTCTAAATTTACAGCTGTACCCTCTTCTTGTATGTTAAAGCTTTAGATACCTTCTTCATCGATGTCAGGTACAAAAAATAAGATATTATTTGGAATGTTTACTTTCTTTACTAATTATACCACCGAAAGTTAATTTATTTCATCTCTTATTATTTCAAGTTAAACTTAAGTATTTTTGAAGTTAACATGACATCCAGTTCTGTTGCGTTAACGTTAAAGGACTCCCAAACATTGTTTACCTTCTTGAACAAACTAATATTGGAACCTCATTGTGTTGTACGGTTTTTACTGTTTAGTTATTGTGTATAACTATTGATATGAAAGACATTATAATTGTTTCCTGCTGTGCAGTGGAGTACGTGTGCAGACTGCCTTGTATAGAAGCAGGTTGTTATGTTCGTTCAAGGCCTATCCTTCGGCCCTGGAGCGGTGTGCTCGCTCGACCTAGTTCAGATCCGTGGTGAAAGGGGAAGACGGAGGTGCAGCACAGCGCGTCGTAGCGTAGTGTGGTGCGGTTCTGTGCATCGTGGCGTGGCAGGTGAGCTGGACTGGCTCGGTTCACAAGCGGCGAGGAGAGGCACTACGCCGCACCGCCTTCGCCACCGAGCAGCCAGCGCGCGCGGCCGGGACTGCGGCTCACTGAACGGAGAAAGTGTAGCGACAACCTACGCGCGGGCCCGTGTTCGCAGACGCGCCCGGCCGCCTACACGTTTCTCGCGCCCGCCACATCGCTCCTCTGCCACCTCCGCTCACAGTTGGCCGCTTGTCAGACCGGCTTTGTACTTTGTCACTTTCACGAGATCTGTTGCCGCCGCCGTCGTTGCTCTTCTATGCTACTTGAGTGCTTGTCACTGCCAACCAATGTATTTGGCACCTCCGCTAACATTAAATGTTCGATGTCTCGGTGGTGGATGATAGCGGCAATCATCTCAGTCTCCACTGCCTGTGGAATGCGCCGACAGTCGCATTTTTGACGTCGCAACTGTGTTAGCATAGCACCGAGTACAAGTGGGACAAAAATTCATGGTGCCCATATCTGATGCTTGTAACAATCGTTAGAAGTTACGAATTCCGTATGTAGGGTAGACAAGGACTTCGCTAAAGAAGGGAGGTTCCATGCAGTCCGGACCTTCCTATTCCCTTCTCAAATTATTTAAAAATAGGAGAAGCCTTACCGTGGTTAAATTTATGTAAAAAATGATTGATTGAATGCGTGTATCAATGATTGAGTTTGTTAGCATTAACATTTTGAACAAAAATAATATACCACACATTCACTGTGTCTTTATAGACAGTCAAAACACAGATTTACATTTAATCAATATTTCTTTATATCATCCATCATGTTAAATGTGAAGGTTGACAATGATGACGTTTCAAGGTTCTAAATTACGGCCTCCTCTTAAGTCTTTTCATTTGCTGTCATCACACAGTACCTTCATACAAATGAAATTAAAAAGTACAGAAAATATAAAAATTCTTACCTCAAATTTCCTAATACTTTTTGTGAATATCAATTCATACGTCATACATATTACATAAAACATTTCCTAAAATTCTAGGTATTACATAGTTCATGTACAAAATACACTGAATAGACTACATTATACGTCAACATCTACTACCAACTTAAAACGATGTACCTGACAGCAAGTATGCCAACTTACATAATTTATTTATTTCTTTTATTATTTTTTTAACAAATTTAGCACTCCATCAAAACATGTTGTGAACAAATTACTCTATTTGATTATTAATATTAATTTTGATATTACTGTCACCTTAGAACTGGAGAAACACAACATACAACCGACAAGTGGAGATGAACTGACATATAATGAAATAAACACCGTGATAGATAAAATTAAACCATATAAGAGTCCTGGGTCTGACATGATACTGAACATGGCGAACAGCTTATTAAATCATATAGGCCTATTACGCTCCTCCCAGTGCTGGGGAAATTATTAGATAGCATGATAGCTACTAGACTGAAACATGAATTACGCGAGAAAATGAATGCCAACTAATACGATTTCAAGGAAGGCCGATGTACAGAGCAGGCGGTGATGGAACTTGTGTCTAGAGTTTAGAATCGACAGAATAAATATGCGTTAATTGCTCTAATAGATTTCGAAGGAGCCTTGTAATGTCTCAAAGGCCTACGATAGTGTAAATACAACGGAAGGGCATCTGGCAAGATTTGCAAAATATAATGAACTTCTACATACAAGAGGTTTGTGATACAAGAAATAGGTGGGGAGTAGATAATTCTCAGGGCTGTCCTCAGGACAGACACTCTGGACCAATGTTTTGGTATATTGTTTTAGAGGTATATTGGAGACTATGAATGATATTGGAATAAGTATAATGGCCTATACAGATGATGTGACTCTAATAATTGAAGGGAACAGTCACCGAGAATTGGAACAAGAAGGGCACAAAGTGTTAAGTAAATTTTGAAGTTCATGTTCAGCCGTACAACTGTCGACTTCAGAGAAGAAATCGGAAGGAATCGTAATTGGATTCAGACAGCATGGGAAATATCGCAGATATCCTATAATACAAGGATCTGACGTTAAAGTCAGAAGTTAGAGACCTAGGGGTAATATTGGATGAACAGTTTACATTTACTTAATATATTGCATACGTTATACAATAAGTTTCTAAATTAGTTTATGGGTTGCAACGGGTCTGCTTCACCAAACACCTGTACATAGCTGTAATGTTCCCAATACTATGCTACTGTTAGACTGTCTGGCTAAATAGAGCAAGATTACGAAATAATGAGATAAAATTAAGTCATTACCTGAGAAAAATTTTAATAAATTTCAGCAAAATGTTTAAAAACGTTTCAACACAGGTATTGCAAGGAATTATTAGTCTTGCAAGGAATACAACCAATTGACCTCGGAACTATATCAACACATGCTGCGCTTTAAGGTGCGGCATGGAGATACTGTTCGGATAGACAATAAACAGATCTCATTTAGGCAAAAGCCTGGAAAAAGCAGATTGGGGAAGAACTCGTTGAATGCTGGGACATTAGTTGGGCCAAGGTGCTGGTAGGCAGGCAAACATTTAGGTTTATACCCTCGGTGACATACAGCATTAAAAACAGAAAATTTTAATTTTATCTATCACAAGTGGTATTGGAAATATCACTTGAAATGGAAATATCGATTGTTATTGGGTGAACGTCATAGAGAAGATGATACGTGTATGATAAAGATGATCTGTGGACAACGACCAGATGATGCCAACCATGTTACCCGAATTCGCGATAACAGATGCAGAACGTGCGGAGTGGTATACACAATTCCAGAGGAAGGGAATATATGGAACACTCTGGGAGGATTATACACGCCGAAAAGAAGAGTATGACGAGTTCGAAGAATTTGTCCAACAAATATTAAATATAAGGGAAGCATACAGGTTATAATAAGTTTTTTTACCTCCTTGAGGTTAGACATCATGCGAGCAGAGAACAGACAAAACACACGGAGGGAAAGAATAAAACATCAATTTTAGCAAAAGGTCTTGAACCCAAGTAATGGTCGTTTGGCCGAGAGACTTGGTTAACTTCAAAACAAAACAAATGTAAGGGTATAGCAACCATAGAGGTAAGGGAAAACAGTCCTTGATCCCGTATGGGTGGAGTGGTGAGATGTTGTGTAAAAATAATCGTAAACGTCAGATATTAACTTTGATTTAAGTTTTCGGGGCCGTTTAGATGAATGGTGACACGATGCCGCTTCATTAGTAGTTCAGCACTAATAGAGGGCGGGGGGAGGTTACACTAATAGTGGTGTCGTTGAGCTAATGGCTGAGTTTATGGTATTTAAACCCACGTTCACTTCGATAAAATTATTGCAAGTCTGTAAAACCATCTAGACATTTTTAGTTAAAACGTTGTAGTTAAATACAATATGTCAACTTATGATACTCCCAAAATTTGGGTCTCCAAGAATTGAAGTACTGTATACTTGTATGCCCTGGCGATGTCACCACATTCAGTTCGTCTTAATTTGTCTCACCTTTCCGAACCCTAAATTTTAGAGTGAGGTGAATTAATCTCAGAATAGATTACACTACGAATGTGGACAGAACTTTAACTGAAGTTTTAAAAAAAAATAAAGAATTGAAATCGCAACTATTGGAAAAGTGGAACACAGATGTATAATTTTTCATTCTCCCGGGCAACGCTGGGTTCACTGAGCTAGTGATATAACCAATACTTGTTCTGTCCTTTAAAAATAACCAAGAACTGCGTTGATGGATAAAAAAGGTTACGGGGGTAATAAAAAGTATCAATTAACAATATCCAGAAAATACAAAATGGAATTAATAGGCACTCCTGTTTTTCACTTTTCCACTTAGTCACGAAATCTATTTAGGCATTTATCTGAACGCAGGACCAATCTGTATAACCAGACTTGGTAGAAAGTACCTCCTTGCCCATTGCCTTTCCGACAGTTTTTACATCACTGTCTGAAGAGAACTTCGTTCCATGTTAGTGTTCCTTCAATTTCGGAAAAAAGGAAATAGTCCTTGGTTGACAAATCTGAGCAGTTAGGGGCGTGGCATTGTCATGCAAGTGCATCTTAGCTCCGACGCGATTTCACTCTGTTATCCGTCGATCATTTTGAATCATTCATTTAGCTCGTGCCATGTTGGTTTCTATCGTTGAACTTGGATGGACCCTTACTGCTCTATAGCGGTTTTCCACATCCTCTCTGCCAGATTGAATAGAGCGACACCATTTCACTTCATGTTGTCTGCTCATTGCTTGCTCACCATACACTTTCACAAATTGACTGAATTTGAGATGCGTAAATATTCTTTGTCCATAAGAAACGAATCATTGCTCGCTCCGAGTGAGACTATTTTTGTAAATGGCTTGCCATTTCAATCACTCAGACGCGTCGGCGATTTTACAACGCTTGTGCGGGCAGGTAGTGTAAGTCTTCGCTGTGGAAAAAATATTCCTTCCTCAATAATTTATTTTCAAATGCTGCAGTAAGGAACCTTTAAAAAATATCCACCTACGTAATTTTGGCAAAAGCGTAACATCCAAAACTAATATCGGTCGTTTCTAAAACTCCCTAATTCATTCATAATGGTTTGTTATGAAACAATTACAATAAAAATAAAGAAAATAATTATACTTCTGTGTGATTTGACAAACTTATAGCGCTAGTCCCACCTAAGTGTACCAAGTTTTATTTCTCATTTCAATTTTTAAAAAAATTAAATTTATTGTTTAAATTAGCAATTCTATGAAATAATCCTCATTTAAGTATGATTTACATAAGAAGAGAATATTTTCAAAATTAAACTCCTGATTAATATCCTGCAATTTATCTTATTATTATTATTATTATATACTTTTTCTGTGGACGATGCTAGACAAGTGTTTAGATCTTGAAAGCAAATCTTGTGGTGTGATCTTTAAACAATGTTTTCAAAACTAAGATATTAGTATTAAACCCCGAAAAATGTTAACACCATACAATTTTAGAACAAACAAAGCACTAAACTACTATATTAATATTTTCTCGGAGAGAAGCACTGTCCTTTTACATTAATGAGAAACATTACGAAACCCACAAATAATAAAGTGAACACGCAATCCTTTTCCCGGGAGGATTGTTCCGACGAGACAACGCCCAAGTACGTGGATTTTTTTTCCCAATTCGTTGCACGAGACATAAGAAAATGAGAATATTTGTATTGACTTGTTTTCCTGGATTCTTGTCATATGCTATGTCTGAATTTAAATTTACGTAGGCTTCATTGCTAAAACGAAAAAAACGAAACATCTCTCTTGAACGGAGTAAGGTCTTACAGATTTTGTGTTTTGTTTGGGACGTTGGGAATGCAACATCGTCGCACGAATAGTATTAATATTTGCTATCCATCGAACTTCAAAACGCCCTCTTACCGCCCTACCTTCTGGTTTCTACTACACTACACGACATTCAAATTTTATAATTATTTATTTCTCTTGTATCTCATTTATTAGAAATACATAATTCTACATGAAATGTATGTGCAAATCCTATAATGTATTTTTTATGGTTTCTTACTATTAATTTACTTAACTGACTTTCAAAAGCTCTGTTGTAACATATCTCGTTTTGGGAGTAAGATGTACGTCGTTTTTTGCACGGTAAGATATTTTCATAGAACAACCGATAACTTTCTTTTTCGTGGAATTCAAAATGACACATGCAATCTCAAGATTAATTTTACAGAACATTAAAATGTTCTGGACAGCACGCGAACATCAAGGTAGAAAGAAAAAAGCATAACAAGGGACAGGTCTAAGCCACTCATACTTCCTCACTTGAATTGCCATTGCCCACTAACTAGTTTCCCAGCGCTGACGGGGAGGCGAATTTCATATTGAGAGCGGATTGTACAATTTATTTGAGCAAAAGCCCTCTAGTCCGGTGGTGTCAAGAGAAGGAACTCACGAACGAAGTTGTGATAATCCGCGAGCTCTGATCTTTAATCGGGCTCTCAAATTTGCTGTTTGACTTCGTTCCGCCATGATAATCTACTCGTATACAGCTGTAGCCTATTTCCACAGTCCCCTGCTGTCCGTAAGATTCTTTTTTGACATCTTTGCTCTACTCTTCACCTCCACAAGGCGAAACGTTTCTAAAAGTTTGACAATTTTTCTCTCGTGAATCGATAATTTACCAATGACATCGGTGCATATTATTATACGTGAACATCTTCTGATCTGGCTACTCATAACTTCGGAATAACTCGTGATGTGTTTGCAATGTGATGCTGGAGCTTTGAGAGGAGAAACGGATGGAGCAAAAGATAGCTCCCTTGCGGCTAGAGAAGGTAGTCTCGGGATCACGCTCTGTGTCCGTTTTCACCAGGCTAGTGATGTTTCATGAACTTCGAAGACAGTCGTTGTGTCGGAGCGTTCCTTTTTTTGACCCGGCTAATTTTCTACGACTGATTCTGGTAAAAGACACTCCTTCAAAATGTCTCATCTCAAAATGTAAAACAAGGAGAACAGAGCGAAGATTTTCTTTCATAATAAAAGAGCACCAACCAATTGGGCCCACTGTTTTGTGAAAGCAGTAAGTGGCATACCGAGTTTTTTGTTTCTAACGTAAATAAACGTCAAAAACGTAACGATAAATTTGGACTGTTTCCGTGGTCTTTCACCGTGATTAACTATGAGTAAGTAATTTATGTACTTTATACAGCAAGTCTGCGAGCTTCATCGAAGTTCGAGCGTTCATACCGGGGAAGCAAATTAAGAACTGCCGACAATTCCAATTCAATTTATGTTTTGAAATATGTTATAAAAGAAAGCGAAATTTAAAATGAATTACATAAATGTAAGATTACGATATCGTGTAGAAAATAATCATGTTCTTTTTAAAAAATCTGGTTGTAAAAATTTCTCCTCGCAGGAGTTGGGGGTGCAGGCACAAAGAAAGAGGGAAGCCATAAAATTGTGCAGTAAAACATCTTTAAAGAAGTCCTGCTTAAGATTTTTTTCAAGACTGAAAAAAAATTAACAGACAATTCAAATCTTACGAAAAAATCTCGGGCCATTGTCTCGAGCCATTCAGAGTATTTTCATGGCGGAACGAAAATATGATTTTTGATATGCCCTGCTCTACATCTAGAACGACAGCGACGTTCTTTCATCGTGTACGCTCTAATTTATTATTACCAACTTAATTTGAAAGGGTTTTTATTGTTTTCAGAGTGCGTTAGGGAAATGATTTGAGTGTATAGTATGCGTTGATTTCATTATAGAAAATTACTTTATACGTTAATATTAAGTACATTTAGTTGGGCGAAGAAATGAAAATTTTACTGGGTTTTGCAGGAGCCACTTCTTATTGTGGGTCTCTAGACTTTTGCCATTAAAGTTGCTCTACGCGTTTGACCTAAAAAGATCGATAGTCTGTTGTATTTTTTCTGATAAATAAAACAACTTGCAAAAGCTATTTAATCTTATAGTATACTTTACCCACTGTTTAGTGTCCTTTCTCTACGTCTCACCTCTTAAACGCAGGAGGTATCTTCTTTTAAAAGATAGTCATTTATAGTCTCATCAAGTTCTGTTCTTAATTTTTGCATAGCTTAATGTTTGTGACTTCGTTTCATCTGGTCATTATGTTTATGGTTGCGAATTTGCCATTATTCTCACAGATCGTATAAACTTTTTCTGGTATTCGACGTTCTCTCAGCAGATGTGAGAAAATTATATTGATGTAATGAGCATTGTTTGAACCTTTCTTTCCGATGCCATTTAGACATTTATGTATTATTATATTTCTAAAAATATATTATGTATTACTAGGAATTTCAAGATAGTCATTTTAAAAAAGTGCCATTTCCAAAACGTCAGGAAAACCACACATTAATACAAATCAATACAACGCATCCTGTGGGGAAATTATGGGATCCATCGTTGAAAAATGAAGGGCAATGTCTTAGCAAATATATCGAGGATAGATTAGAAAAAGTGGTACAATTTAAAAAAATTATAAACTGAAGATTCAATCATCTCGAAATGATTTTTGACGCTTCATCTGTTAATGCAAAATGTGGTCCAATTCCTATAAATAAATAAATAAATAAACTTTATTGTCAAAACAGTTACAAACTGCGTATGACCACGTGGAGGGCAATAAACTAAGTTACTCTCCGCAAACAAGCAAGGCACCATCCCATCAATTTCGATCAACGGCCCACATGGGCAGTGGCGGATTTAATATTTACCAAAATAAATTATTTAATAAATACGTACAGTTATCCACTTATTATTCAAAATAAATTGTAGATATTAGTGCAGTAAAAATTAGAGATTAATAAAATTTATGAATAATATTTGACATTCCCGACCAAGGAAAATCTGCCACTACCCGGAGGAAAACCGGAGTAAAACCCGGGCCAGAATGGGGCTACAGAGATAATGTACACAACCGGACCAAGGATGCGTAAGTTAGAAATAAACTATTAAAAAGCAAAAAGGAGCAAAATCAACTTCCATGAAAAAGGAATTCAATCAGTAACTAGAGTACTATAACAATGGCATGATAAAGTATAAAACATATATTAACATCACTTACATCATTCGAAGTCATGTGGAAAACAATATTTATTAGGAAATTGAAACTCTCATTAACTTCTACTAAAATCTGTAAATTCTTTCACATTTTGGAAACAATAGAACATTAAAAAGCTTTTAACCACGGATTTAGAGAGATTAAATTTATTTTTCTTTTAGATTTTTGGGAAGGGAATTATACAAAATTATTCCTGAATGATAAGGACCTCGTAGGCAAAGAGTTGTTGACACGCCAGGACGACGAATATTAGTCTTATTGCGAGTGTTGTTCGTGAACTAGACTATTTCTTCTAAAGCAGGGGGGATTTTAATAGTTCTGTATTAACAAACACTACTACTTCATAAATGTATATGCAAGGGAGAGGGAAAATATTTAATTCTCTAAATAAAGGTTTACATGAATTTCGGGGGTGAGATTTACACATAATCCGAACTTCTCTCATTTGAATTCTAAAAGTTTGAATGCTTTGAGTGGATTGGCCCCAGAAGATAATGCCGAACCGCAAATGACAATATACGTTTGCTAAATACATGCAGCGAGAAAAGTGTTTACTAACAATGTTGGCTAACATTCGGAATGCGTAGCATAGTTTGCTTAGTTTGGAATTCAAATTATCAATATGGCAATTCCCTTGGAGATTGTCGTAAACACGAAACCCTAAAAATTTTGTTATCTTCACTGATTTTATTTGGGTTCCGTTTAGCGAAAGGAAGAGATTTCGTTACACTTCTGCGAAATGACATGGATACTGTTTTATCAGTATTTACGATGAGACGATTGGAATGAAAGACGAGATGTTAGATAGAGCTTTTTGCGCATTGCCATGTTTACATAGTAGATTTGTGTCAGCAGCAAAGAGAACCATTTTGCAATCGGGCATGGTGGTTACATATCATTTACGTGCAATAAAAAGAGGATAGGGCCTAAAATTGAATCTTGAAAAATTCCGCAAGTATGTGACTCGGTATCTGAAAGGTAATATTGACATACTTTATTTTCAACACGGGAAATTGCAACTTGCTGATGCCTATCTTTCAAGTAGGAAGTTGACAATTGATGTGCCAATTCACGAATGCCGTATGAGTGCAGTTTTGAGAGAAGAATTTCGTGATCAATTACATCGAATGCTTTCGAAAAATCAAGAAAAATACCTTGTGAATTATCTCCACGGTCAAGAGAATTGTTACATCGTTTAGAAAAGAAAATATGGCGCTGTTAGTTGAAACCGACTTCCTGAAACCGTGCCGATCGTTCGATAGAATATAAGATGTCTAAAAGTCTCTTGTAGAATAATTTTTCCAGAATTTTTGAGAAAGTTGGCAATAGTGATATGGGTCGATAGTTTCCAACATCACGTTTATTTCCTTTCCTAAGTTATGGTTTCACTTTAGCTTTTTTAAATACGTCCGGAAACACACCTTCTGACAAATAGCTATTGAAAACATGAGTGGATTTAATATAATGTGAGAGGTATATTTTACTATAAATTCAGGTATATCATCTATCCCTGTTGAAAATTTTATTTTTTTAAAAACTGATGACACTCATAACTCACTAGAGTTAGTCTCGAAAGTGAACATAGAATGCGGTACGTGTGGGGATGTATGTGGTGGACATTGGGATTGAGTTGCGGATTTCGATATTTTACTGATTTTTTAGAAATAAGAATTGAACAAATATGCGATGTCCGTTAGATTTAATACAATTTTGCCATCGTCTAGTAGAGAAATGTTTTTTCGGCGATTTTCTGAAGGGGATGTGTAATTTTTTACAATATTCCACGTTGTTTTAGTGCGGTTGTTCGATTCTATTATCTGTCTGTCATTTCCCATTACTTTGGCTGCGTAGACCACTTTTCTAAGAATGGATTTATTACTGAAATAATCATGAAATTCGGGTGGTTGGTTCACGAGTTTTGAAAGATAGTATAAATGACGTTTGTTTTTGGAAGAAATTCTAATTCCTTGAGTTATCCATCGATTGTGGTTGTATAATTTATCTAACTTGCGTTTTATAGGAAAGCAACAGTTGTAATACTTCAAGAATATTGAAAAAAAAATACATTGAACTATCGTTAGTGCTTTTACACGTAATCCCACGTTTCTTCATGTAAAAGGTTTTTAAACATTGTTAAATTTTTTCGTGAAACTGTCTAGTAATCTTGTACATATTTTGTGGTTTTAATTGATCGTTAATGGTTAAAATTTTGGCAATGTGGTCGCTATACCTGGCTTTAAATACTTGAGAAGTAGACATGAATCTATTGTTGACAATTATCTAGTCCAGTAATGTTTCAGATAAACCAGAGACGCGAGTGGGGTCGATTATTGTAGTAACAAGATTGAAGGAACTGACTAAATTATTGGACCGATTCTTGGGATTGTGCGCGGAATCCGATTCACTGAGGAAATCGATATTAAAATCGCTCACATAACAGATTTCGTATTTGTCTGTGTTAGACGTTTCAATACGATTTCGAAATTCAGAAAAAGTATTTCAAGATCTGATTGAGGTGGTCTGTAAATACACAAAACTACAATGCCTTTATCGGTCAAATGAACTGCAGAGAGTTCGAAAATACCAACCAAAAAAATTTCTCGTAACTTTACAGTGGGGAAGATAAAATATCATTTCTAACGTAGATACATACACCGCCGTGAGGATGATTACCATTGAAATTTTGTCGACAGTAAAACCTAATTAAAGAATAATTTCGAATAAAAGTACTTTTTATGTCATTACCAGAAGGCGAATGCTCTGTTAGACACAACAAATCAAATGGATAGTCCAGTAAAAGAATTTCAATATATATTACTTTGTTAGAAAGAGACGGAACATTATGATGAAAGATATTTATTTTATTTTCTGGAGGGATGCAATTGAATTCAGATGGTTGAGGAGAATTTGTCATCTTCGAGCAACACATCGAACTCGCGACCGCAAGTTATAGGTGTTTGGGGGCGGAAGGAGTCGGGGTTGGGACCGGTGAAACAGATTTGGACGGCAGAGGTAAGAAGGGACGGACACAGGTCATATTTTTGTGGGACTTTACGGCTCATGTCGACATCAAAGGTCATTGGAGCCCGAAAAACTTGTACAGGTAGGGAAAATGCAGTTACGCACTAGAGAGAGCCAATATGACTCTCCCCGTGTGTGGGACTCGTCGAATGATTCGACCCTACCCACTAAAAACCCTCCTGATCTACAACACACCAAAACATGTCTCACAACATACATCAAATGGAGGGGGGGCTACAATGAGAAGGGCACATAACATGAGGGGGGACAAAGAATAAGGGGGGACAATAAGGGGTAGGACAAAAAATGAGAAGAATGAGGAAAATGAAAGATACCCTAGTCTTAATAGCGTCGGGATCGAAAAGAACAAGAGTTGACCAAGGAAGGTTAGAAAAGAGAAAGGAAGGAGCATGGCACAAGTGGAAGTAATGCCAGACTCAGCTCGGGGCCCCGTGTTCGCGAAATACATACTTACTAGATGTACGTACCCTGGGGGGCGGAGAAAGGTCAAGAACAGGAGAAGATATGGGTGTGGGGAGAGATGGAAAAAGTGGCGAGGTAGCAATAGGGGTGGGTTTGGTGTAGGTGGAGGAGGTGGAGTTAGGTATGTAGCTAAGAGATGAAGGCCGTGCCGGGGAAAGTTCTTGGCAGAAAGGTGGGATTGCTGATCAACAAATGTGATGTTTGTGACTGCCAGGTGTTGTCTTAGAGCGATGTTTGCGTTGTTAATTTCGTAGTTCAAGTGTGGCATGTAGCGGGGAGGCAGGCTAGAAAGTATGATGTCAGTGCATTGGAAAGTCTGAGTTTTTGCATATGTTCACTCGGATTGAATTCACCTCCCAAATTTGACTCATTTTGCCCACCAATAATTACTGTGTCCCGCTCTGTGAGTTTTTCCGTGTGAGTGTCCAGTTCTCTGATAACTTCAACCAAATGAGTGTTTGGCTTGAAGAAGCCGGTCACAGTGAAATGGCTGGGAACAATTCCACGCATAATGGGGGGCACTTGGCGGCCATGGAATTCAGCTAAAATTAAAACGCTAGATTTTTGCGTGGAAGTGTTATCTTTCGCAGTATTGGGCAGCACAATTTTACGTGTTTTTGGACGTGGGTGCAGACCAGTGCAGGGTTTGCGGGAGGAGGGTTAACGGGTTTGGGTGCGGAATAGAATGGGGTGTGGGTAGAGAGGGAAATGGGACATGTCCTCTAACACGCTAAACCTATTTTGTGTCAAGAGAGGGGTGGTGGATGTGTTTATGATGGAACCGGGTGACAGCAGTTGGAATGTCGGCGAAAATCTCTGTTGTCCAACCGCCGTTAATGTAATTATTGACCTCCTCCAGAGCACTGATACGAGTATCGATATATTGCACTAAGTGTTCGTACTCCTTCTGAAGATCAAATTTGAATGCGTTAAGGAATGCGATCGTGTCCATTTTTGTGACTTGGTTAATGTCTTGGAACAAAAGCAGATGCGAGACAGGAAAGTGGACAACTACTAATAAATCGGGTGTTTCTAGAGAGATAATTATTACAATGAAATAAGAATTTAATTAAAACGTTTAAAATTTTAATCTTACTGATGTTAGGGAGACGAATTTAAGCAACTTTTTCAACGAGTACTCCAAAGAGATATTGATACCTTCAAAAATATGAAAGAAATACTTAAAACGAATTGGTAATGCCTTACCTTTATGCTTCCAGAAAAATATAAATAATATTGTTGTCCTACAAGTTTGTTTGACCAATTGAACTGCAGTGAAGTTTTCCGAGCCTATTTATATCTTAGCACACTGGAAATAAAATACTAACAACACACACTACACTAAAGAAAAAACTTAAATATACTTAGACTTACAAAAACTCGAGAAAATAAAATAATTTAGATAATTAAACTCAAAAATGAACAGAGCGCATTAACGAGCGTTGCTTATGCTATAAGCAGGCTAGCCAACCTGCTAGTAAAACGAATCTGTTTTTATGAAACCCTATCTTAGAAGAACAGAGAATGTAAACGAGAATGCAAGGAACCATTTTCCTCGGTAGTTGCTCTTGACTACCCCTGAACAAAGAAATAGACACTATTAAAGTAATTTGAAAGTTTTATTACATTCTTAACGTTTTTGTTCATAATACATGAACGGTAATAGTTTCATTTTGTTTGGATATGCAGACACTGGGGTAGCGTGGATTTCATTATAGCACCTGTTGTCATAATACGATCTATTTAAATCATGGACTTTGAGAATCAATATCGGAAATCGTCAAACCTGGTCTATCTTTAGGAAAGCAGATGTACCATAAAGTTATTTTAGGTCTCTAGCGTATACCTTGAAAAGCTGCCAACTGACTTCCAGTTTCGGGTGAATTTTATGGCAACTTCTTTTAAAGTAGAAGGAATCAACATTAAATTTCGAAATATCCAGATCGAAGCGAGCATTACAGATCCTTTGTACCAAGAATATGAAACTCGAGAAATGTCACTTTTGCTATCTTTTAGGTCATAATATAGACCGATATAGAAGAATGTGGTGAGTAGTTCCTTTTTGGAAATCCCTATAATGGGACGGAATAATGGCAATAGTGCTCTTGCCAATAGTATGGAAAAGTGACCTCTCGCAGATCGTAAGAGAAGGATAATCGTGGTTATGACTACCACACATCCGCCGTTGTTTCAAATGTCGTAGTCCCATTATCACGTCTTTTATCGATGAGGTTAAACTATGGAAAATTCTGTAAGTATCTAGGAGGAAATGTTGAAATTTTTCTGAACCACGGCGTGATATCATTGTCTTAATATCATAACGGTCGCGACATACCAAACAAGCGACGGTTGCGCCCCTATCCACCGACGAGTAGAATTAACCCACGACCTACTTGATCATGCTTCTGATTATTGTATGTATACAGCATCAAATCCTGTAATCACCTAAACGCAGTGATACTCTCAACACGTTACTGCGCCGAGCTGCAAGTTTTTGTCGTTATTGGCGCAACTATATGTTAGTAAGCTGTAGTGATACCTCAAGACACGAAGTAAATCTCATGTGTATCATTAGTTTCTGTTATCACCATGGATCCTTGTAGCATATGCGTGAGAGGTACAGTGTTATTGTTTTTTTTCTTTTTTCGCAATTATTTACGATATCCAAGTTATACACGTCCTCCATTACTTCAATAATAAATTGAATTCTATATTTCATGTACCTTGCCGGTTCTGTGTTCTCGACAAATTAATCCTTGTCTTTTTGTTCCAACTCAAGTGCTTTTATCCCTCTATCACCGAATTTCAAGCAGTGACTGCTGGGTTGAGGCCTTCTCAGTGTACCTGTCACGTTCACTGCTCAGAACCTATGACACTCCTTGTTACATCAAACTCAATTACTCGTAATTTAATTGTTCAAAATGACGGTTAAATAGTTAAATTTTGGTTCAACCTAAGATCATAGCAAAACATTTGACAGAAATTTGTAAAAATAATAAATACTAGATTTTATTAGATCGTAATTCTTTGAAGTTCTATAGTAATGTTTGGATATTTTAGGTTTTATTATTTAGGTAACTCGTGTTGTTTGTTTAAAATTGTGGCTATCCAGAACAAATTTAATGACTCGGAGAATGCTACTCGCAAGCCGTTCTTTCGTACACCGTAAATGACGGTAACGAGAGCCAATCAAGTGTTTCTTCTCTAACATTTCTTTTGCCATGATCTTCTGAACACTCATGGAGTTATTTCTCAAAATGTTTATTTTACACTTTTCTTCTGATTTATGTACTCTTATGTATTGATGTTTCTTTTGTATTGAAAATTGAACATAGAATGTAAAATAATTTTAATTAGATCTTTTATTTTTCCTTATTTTAATATAATTGTGATTGCTTTCCGGTGAACTTTTCCTAGTTTCCCTTGTTTGTGGGGGTTCAATTTCCAAAATTCACTGGAATTCATCATTATATAGCAGAAGTATTTGCACAACCTTGCCGATGTGTGAAGAGAGCGCGCTAGTGAAGTGGGCGATGACCGCTGGGAGTCACGATATGGCCTCTGGCATCCCGACTACCGTCTAATTTCTCTCAATCAAGCTGACCATGGCGTTGTGTGGGTTACAGGTCACCGCCACGCGATGGCCTACGACTGTGGCACATCACTGGCCAAGTATCTCCTGTGTATCTTCAACTTCATTCTTTTTGTAAGTACAATTCCTTCTTTTAGTATAGTACAATTTGTACAATGTGTTTGGGTTTAACCTTAACGTTCAATGTGAAAAGGTCTCCCCATCGCCAAATTGGTTTGTATCTTCCTCTCAATAAGAGAGAAAAAGTTACACCAAATAGTGCGAAGGGTTTCGGGGGGGGGGGTAAAAAGGGGTGAAATTATCATTTTTTACAGTTTTTCGCCATATCTCGAAAACTGTGGGGTTAGCTGAACATTCATAGTATATCAATTTAATCTGCATTAAATTATCAACAAAGATTGTCATATCCGGTGCTGCGGCCAACGGTTACGCAGATATGAATATTTCACCATTTGCTCGGAATTTCTGGAAATCACTTGAAAATCGAAATATATATTGAAAACGTTTTAAAGTTAATGAAAAAAATGAAATAAGGACACTTAAAAGAAACTCGCATATTTTGAAGAGACTTTTTACGTTGACCAGTCAACGTAAAGCGCAGAGAGAAGAATCACTTCATTATCTACGCGAATGAGGAAGGCCAATGTCGAAACAGTTTGTTCAAATATGTGAGTTTCTTTTGTGCGTGTAGTTTTTTTAAAAATTAATATGGATTTATTTTCAAGATTTCCATTACTTGTATAAATATATTTCCCTTAACTTGTGTGTGTGGGGGGGGGAGCTCTTTAGGGCTCGTCAACATCAAGGTCATTAGAACCCTTAACTTTTGAGCTTCTTTTTGAAATGTCTCAATGAGAGGACAATAGGTTAGTTTCCTAATTTAATTGTTGACATGTGTTATAAGAAATTAATAGTTTCCTAATTTAATTGTTGACATGTGTTAGAAGAAATTAATAATTTAATGAGTGAAACTCATTGATATTAGGTAGATAGTTGTATAGATGCCTATAAGTACTTTCAAATATTTATGAACAATAATCCTTTACCAATTAGAAACTATAGGAGAAAATGGAAGAAGTCCGTATCGGAGAGCGAAGATTCGCTTTCGGACAATTGCCCTTTCGCTGTGTGGATTTTTGCCCAATTCGCGACGACCGATTAAACCAGCCATTCCTAATCTCTTGACGATGCAAAAGCAGTACTTAGCCCATCATTATGAAGCTAAATAACGTATTCATGAAGTGTGTGATTGTATTACATTCGGAAAGAAAGAGGGTACTGAGGCACTCTAAAAACATAATTATTATATTCAATAAGTAGACAATGGATGTATCATTTTCTCTGTCCCATATTGATTACCGAAACTATATTCCAATTAACATCAGTGATATCAACACAAGTGATTGAAATAAGACCATACAGCGAAAAAAGGAGTTTAACATCGCTACAAACTCACAAGAACGAATGTTATCTTTTATTTTGTCCTTATCGTAACTGTCCCCTACGCTACCTCACAGCTCTAGTCGATGATAAAAGTCAAATTTCGTAAAATATGGAATTTGTATCCACTAATGACCAAAAGAAAGTAATCTATAAAAGTATTAATACATAATATGGTAAACAATGGATTCAAGCACTCAAAGAAAGCTGCCGCTGCCGCTGCCGCTGCCGCTGCCACTGCCACTGAAGGTAGGGAATGTGTCTACATATGGATTGGGAACTTCTGACATCTTGAAATATTATGTTAATAATTCTTTTAGTGCACTGCAACATTTCGAGTTTTCTGAAACGCTGGAAAAGAGAGGACATTAAACTTGCTACGAATTGAACTGATATACTTGATATAGTATGAGGATGGGTAAGAGAGGGAATTGCGATCGTTGGCTTCACCAAAATATTATGTCATTCTGAAGACTGCTAGTGATAGCGAATAAAACCTGCATTCTTTTTAGATTATTTATTCTAGTATGATATAAGCCTTATAAGAGCAGAGCCACCACACTTTTGAGCCATAGCTATATTCATTATACTAACTCCCACAGGTTTTTGATTGGATTGCAATATATCTTATTCTAATAGAGCTCTTAAAATTATTTTTTTTCAGTAAATTTTCTGTTAAAACATATGTACTGTAACGACGTATATATGACGTATAACGTATGCGTTTGCCGTACGTACCGTAACTAAGAAAGATAAAAAGATGTTATTTCAGTTTTGGATTGTCTGTCAGTATTAAATTAACTAATGCTGCTATCTCACATGAACTCTTATTAGTATACTCTGTATTTCTTAGTTCGCTGCTTGTATGGCATTGAATATTTGTGAGTCGTCTATGGAAGATTTGGTTCTCTACTCGGAAGAGTACACTTTTTTGTGACGATTACATGACTACTCTCTCTCATCAACATTAACCGCCTTATAATGCAACACACAGAGAATTTATCGTGGCTGTTAACTCGCATTTGGCTTAATGGGAAATTAACTCCCGATGTAGGGACTGTTTAAATTACATAACCATAAACACTATTTTTATTTTCACCCTTCCCGCGCACCCTTCTTTAATGATTGCGTATCATATGCTATGTATATTCTAGTTACTGTGAGATTTGAATAATTTACTAATTAATTACAAATTTAATCATCCATGTTGCGGAATTTTGACGTTTAAAGAGTAGAAATTTAAACGGATGACGGTTGGAGGGTTGGCGGCCACACCCGGAGCGCGGCACCAGGGTTATCGGCGGCTCCTTTAGCGTCGAGAAAAAATTTATGAGGGTTTAGAAATCGGAAGCTAGCAAGAGGATGAGGGAGGAGGTCCCACCCAACCTCAGAAACCACCAGATGGGCGCAGGGTAAAAACATGTACGAACTTGCTGGAAAAAGCGTTGAAAATTAAAACGTCGTTGAGAATATTCTAGAAAGCCCTTTAAACGTTCCAATGAGAATCAAGGCGTAAGAAGGGGAAATCATTTCGGTATTGGGAGTTTTCGGCCACGTGACATTCAAAATTTTGAAGATTTTCGGGAGAAAGAAGGGATGGAGCCCATTTAAGGCAGAACAATCCAAATTTCGTCCTCACATAGATTTTTCGTCCTCAGAGATTTTTCGGCGGCGCTTAGATGTAGCGGCTCAGAGACGCATAGATTTTTCGTTCTCGCACATCGTTTTTTTTTCGCGGCTGCTCAGATGCTCATGCGTCTCGTAGCTCACAAGTCACATCTCGCAGATCGCACGAGTTTTTCGGAGGAGCTCAGGTGGTAGCTCTCCCACATCGTTTTTAGACGCAGCTGACGTAGCTCACGTCTCGCAGATCGCACAAGTTTTTCGGAGGAGCTCAGGTGGTAGCTTCCTCACATCGTGGTTCGTGCAGCTCACAGCTTACAATTCACATCTCGCAGATCGTACGAGTTTTTCGGAGGAGATCAGGTGGTAGCTTCCTAACATCGAAGTTTTCGCATAGAAGTTGACGTTGCTGACGTGTCCATTGGAGGCTTTTAGCGAGAAGCTGACGGCTCACAGACTGTTGAGGGGCTGATCTCCGGGAGGACCCTACTTAGCGGCGGTAATTGTCATCTTGAGAGGTATGGTACGTCTGTTGGTGATTGTATAAACCAACACCGTATTTGCGCTTGCGCGTCATGGCATGGATTACGTAAGAATGGCACAAACTGTAGAATAACTTAGTGCCCAGACAGACTGTAGTCTTAAATGAATCCTGCCATGAGTAAAGTCAGTGTTTGTTTTTGTTAAGAGAAAAAGAAATTTATTGTCAATTAAATTAAAATAGTAATTAAATTCAGTGATTGTTAAATGATATCAATTTGTATTTGTGTCTTTTGGGGGAATTTCTGTTTGTGTTTTGGTAGTGATAATGTCACTTCGGCATTAAGGGGATGGTTAAATGATATCAATTTGTATTTGTGTCTTTTGGGGGAATTTCTATTTGTGTTTTAGTAGTGATAATGTCACTTCGGCATTAAGGTGATGGTTAAATGACGACGATTTCTATTTGTGTCTTTTGGGGGAGATTTATTTAATTAAGGGATGTTTTTAGCAATTAAAATAGCTTTTATTAATGGATTTATTTGTCTTGCGTTTTCCTTAAGTGGAACCATTGCATGGTCCTTTTCCTTCTGATAGAAATCGAACCCTTTAAATATTGTGGAACCCTGAGAGGAGCTAGCCGAGGCATTTACATTTTAAATTAAATATTCATTATTATTAATAAGTTTTCAACCTCGTTCTGCCACATTACTTATCATAACTTTGATGTAATATTTCGACTTGGGTAGAATTTACAGTTTCCACTACTCTCGAAAATCGCTCTACATAGAACTTTCGAATTGTTTTAGACGCTCTCCTAATTGAGATGGAGAGTTGGGAAAAATGTCATTTTGATCTATTCTGTGGGTTACATGTCGTAGATCAAGAAGGAAAATGTTATCAGAAAAACTGGCAATTTTGATTTCTTAGAAGACTTTTTTAAAAAAATCCAGATAAATGATACGAAGACTTGGTATATTTGTAAACCATGCGGCGAAAATTCTAGATTCAATGTTAAAATAATAAAGGTATGAAGAATTTTTGTGTGCGTTACTAGTTTTTCTTTTAATTCTTGCCAAACACTATAATAACATGTACGATTGTCCTATGTATGCTACATTAGAACAGTCCACTCAGCGAGTATGGATTCTCATCCACGTGTTTTAGTTTGGTTTTGTATTTCTGTCACCGTTTCTAGTAAAGTACGACGTAACTAGTGATTTTTTTTCTGTTAGCTTCTCATGACATCCTTGCGCTTAAGAATATATTACTCTTCCTGCCAGGGACGTAGCGAGAATTGTCCAAAAGGTGGATAAAGGAAATAACATCTTACAAAGAACCGTATTTTATTTTATTAAGAATGTTATATTAATGTAAACTTAGTGCCACCTTTTATATAATTTAATTCATCGCAATGTTTTTCTTTCCAGTATATTTTTTAAGAGATAGGAGGTATGTCTCGATCCGTGTATGATGGTAACACTTAGAAAAACCTGTACAGAGATTAACGATGAGAAAACGTGTATGTATAACAACCCTATGCTAATTTTTTCGCAACAATATTGTAACTCTGTTTTTGATTTTGAAGACGTGTGTATTTCACAAAATATTTCATCATAATTTTTAGTAAGGACTTGCAATTCAATGAGGAATCAGTGTAGAATAATTTCAACCTGAGGAGACAGAATTTTGTCTCGAAACGTTGTTGGTTCATCATTATATTTAATGAATAAATATATCATGTGTTGGTAAAAATTGGTTGAAGAATCCAATATGATTGCCTATAATAAAATATGTACAAGTGAAAAGTGAGATTTGTAATAAAATAAATGTTAAACAAAGCAAAAATTGAACGAAACCATTTTATAAACTCCCCAAAAATCTTTTACTTTTTACGTCACATTGAAGAGGAAGAGATATTGTGACTAAGGGAGGTGGAGACGGTCAGAACACAAAAATGGGAAGTGCGCGTAACGACCCCTTAGCGTCATAGGTCAACCGTGGCTCCCATCCGCTCCAATTGCCATAATCATTCAAACGCGCGTGTATCGAGCCCCTCTCATGCAACATTACAATCTTGTCAGAAGCATCTAACATTAAAAAAGAAGAAAGGAACAACAGTTATGTATGAGCAATGTTCATACATGTTTAGACCAGAATCTGGCCACGTCACGGGCATTTTCAGTCGCGTCCATCAAGTCCTGCACCCTGCACACCGCTGGGGCAAGTCGGCACTCAAGAAGGTGGGCAGTGCTTTGCTCCTCGCTACATTCACACGCTGAAGTTTCGCAAGGGAAACCCCATTTCTTCCTATTCACTTCGACCTGGTGATTCCCGTTCGAAGTCTGTTAATGGATTTCCAGGTCGGCCAGTCCTCTTCATGCACGGGTGGAAGGTTCTCAGATGGCAATATCCCGTCTCGAAGATTACGTGATCGCCAAATTTTTAGTCTGGTCTGATGAACTGACTCGGTTAAGTCATCTGTTCCTTGAAGGAAACTCTTCCTAGATTTCAGGCGGTGTGGAGCTGGCTGCTGTCCATATAGGGGATGGGTTTTAGATGTTACTGTCTTATGTTTCTCATTCCTAGCAGCCACCTCTAGGCGGATATCAGGTGGCGCTATGCTGGCTAAGCAGTAGTTTTTCCAGTGGAGTTGGTCTCAAGCAACCTGTTATAAGGCGACAAGTCCCGCTTAGAGCAATATCTACAAGCTTGGCGTGTCTCGATTTGTACCATAGGCAGGCATATTCTACGACAGAGTAGCACAAGGTTAAACTACTTGTTTTAAGTATTGACGTCTGTGCACCCTGTGTTGTTCCAGTCAGTTTTCGTATGATGTTTCGGGCAGCAACTTTTTGTTTGGTGACTTGGCAATGAGTTTTATAAGTGAGGGTTCCATCCAGTAACTCCCAAATATTTTGGTGTTGAGCAGTGTTGCAACTGTGTGCCTTCCCATTCAGCATGTAGTTTTCGGAAGGCATATATGTTCTTCTGATGGAAAGCGCATACTTGGGTCTTTGAGGGATTTGGTCTAAGATGATTCTCTTCGTAGTACTTATGAGAGTTCCTTTAGCGCGCTCGAGAGCTTCTCATAGATTGTTTCAAAATGATCGGCTTGGACAGTGATAGCGTGATCGTCTACATAAATGAAATTTTCCGTCCCTTTTGGTAATGGCTGGTCATTGGTGTAAACGTTGAAAAGCAGTGGAACCAGCACACTACCGGGAAAGTTAATGTTTCTGAATCCTACGCTGGCTTTACATCCCTGGAATTCTACAAATAATCTCGTATTCCGAAATAAATTTACAACATTTCGGATAAAATTTGAATCTTGAGTTTGGGGGTATAACTTGTCTAGCAGTAAGCTATGGTTAACGGTGTCGTATGCCGCGGTAAGATAAATAAAAACCGCTCCAGTAATTTTCCTTTTTTTTAAAGCCATTCTCTATAATAATAATAAATTTATTGTCAAAAACCAGTACAAGCTGCGTATGACCACGTGGGCGACAATAAACAAATTTACTCTCCGGAAGCAAGCAAAGGACCATCACATCAATTCCGATCAAGGGCACTAAGGCAGAGGCGAATTAAAAACTTTCAGCAAAAGTTCCTAGATAAGATGAAAAGTTAGCTGCGGGTAATACTAATAGAATGTCAATATGTTTGTTATTTAACGCAAAAAATTTACATGTATAAGTTATTATCGAACTATACATTATTAAAACACGCCCCTAGACAAAGCCTAGAGAACCTGTATAAGAAATCCGCCTCTACCCGAGGGAAAAACGGAGAAAAACCAGGGCCAGGATGGGGCTACAGAATTTATGTACACAACCGTACCAAAGTTGAGTACACACAAAACTAAATTAATATGAATCATAAGACACAGCACAATAATGCAAGAAAATAGTTTTTGAAATTGTTATAAGTTATTTAAAAAAAACTACAGCAATGGCGTGATAAAGTACAAGACGAATTTAACTTTTATTAAAATCAATAAATTCTTTTACATTGTAGAAGCACTGGTGCAGGAGGTAGTTTTTAACCGCTGATTTGAACAGATTCAATTTCATAATGTCTTTTATATTCTTGGGCAGGGAATTATATAGAACGATTCCCGAATGATAAGGTCCTTTTTGGAAAAGAGTGGTTGACACTCTAGGGCGATGAATGTTACTACTACTGCGTGTATAGTGTTCGTGAACGAGACTGTTTCGTATAAAGCAAGGGTGGCACTTCAGTAATTCGGTCTTAACAAATACGACTGTTTCATAAATATAAATGCAGGGAAGTGTTAAGATATTTAATTCCTTGAAAAAAGGTTTACAAGAGTTTCGAGGGTGAGATTTAGGAATTATCCGAACTATCCTCTTCTGAATTCTGAAAGTTTGAATACTCGGACTGGAATTGCCCCAGAAGGTAATGCCGTAACGTAAATGGGAGTAAACGTTTGTAAAATATACGCAAAGGGAAATACGTGGACTAACTGCGTTAACTAAAATTCGGAATGCGTAACACAATTTGCTTAATTGGAAATTAAGATTGTCAACGAGACAATTCCATTTGAATATGGACACCTAAGAATTTTGTATTCGTAACAGTTTTTAATTGTGTTACGTTTAAAGAAAGAGAAACATGGGGTAAAGATTTTGTGATACTATTGTGAAATGACATAGACACTGTTTTGTCAATGTTTACAATGAGACGATTTGCATGGAACCAAGTCGAAAGGTTAGACAAAACTTTTTGAGCATTGGGCGTGTGTACATAGTAAAGTAGTGTCTCAGCAAAAAGAACCATTTTGCAATCTGATGTGGACGATGACCTGTCGTTCACATACAATAAAAAGAGTATAGGGCCGAGAATTGATCCTTGGGGTACTCCGCAAGTAAGTGGCTTTGTTTCTGAAAGACAACGCTCAAGTATTTTATTTTTAGTATAGGATATTTCTACTTGTTGATATCTATCTTTTAAATAAGAAGTTAGCCATTGATGTGGAAGTCCACGAATGCCTAAAGAATGCAATTTGGTAAGGAGAATTCCGTGATCGATGACATCGAATGCTTTGGATAAGTCAAGAAAAACACCCTGAGGATTTTCTCCACTGTCTAGAGATGTGGTAACATCGTTTAAGAAGGAAAATATGGCGCTTGTAGTGGAAAAGGATTTCCTGTGTTGATCGTCAGAGAGAATGTTATTTCTTGGTAAAAAATCTAGAAGACGCTTATAGAACAATTTTTGTAGGATTTTTGAGAAAGTGGGTTGTAGAGATATTGGTCGGTAATTTCGAATATTAAGTTTGTTTCGTTTCTTGTGTAAAGGTTTCACTTTAGCTCTCTTAAATATGTTAGGAAACACCCATTCCGATAAAGAACTATTAAAAATATTTGAGTGGATTTAATATAGCATGGAACGAAATTAAACAATAAACTCAGGTCATCATCTATGCCTGTTGAAAATTTGTTTTTTAATGAGCTGATGATTCTCATGACTTTACTGGCGTTAGTTTCGGAAGTGAACATAGAATTGGGTATGTGGGTGGTAATAATTGGAGGACATTGATTTGGATNACGTGGATATAATTGGAGGACATTGGTTTGGATATATTGAGTTCGTTATTTTGCCAACTTCTGAGAAGTAAGAATTAAACAAACTTGCGATGTCCTGAGGATTTGATACGATTTTGCCATCGTTTAGTAAAGAAACATTTTCTTCGCGATTTTCAGAAGTTGACGTGTAATTGTTAACAATATTCCACATGGCTTTCATCCGGTTGTTCGATTTTAGTATATGCCTGTCGTTTTCCATAACTTTAGCTGCATAGACTACTTTTCGGAGAATAGTCTTATATTTACGAAAATAATTATGGAATTCGGGTGGCTGGTTATAGCGTTTTGAAAGATAATATAAACGGCGTTTGTTTTTTGAAGAAATTCTTATCCCTAGGGTGATCCATCTATTGTATTTTTTTGTGTTAATTAACTTGCGTTTTATGGGAAAACTAGAGTTGTAATGTTTTAGGAATGTTGAGATAAATACATTGAATTTGTCGTCGGTGTTTTGGCAATTGTAAACATCTTTCCATGTTTCTTCACGCAAATAATTTACGAATATGGAATTATTTGTGTCATTAAAGTCTCTTGGAAATTTGTAAAGGATTTTAAGTGGTTTTAGTTTATTATTAATAGTCAATACTTGAGCAAGGTGATCACTGTATCCGGCGATAAACACTTCAGAGAGATACGAGATTCCATTGTTGACTATAATTTGATCTAGCAATGTTTGAGATGAGCCGGAGAGGCGAGTGGGGTCGTTTATCGTAGTAATAAGGTTGAAGGAGTCGATAAGATTCTTGAATCGATTAACTGGTGAATGTGCAGAGTCGGATGTACTCAAGAAATCGATATTGAAATCACCACATATAACGATAGATTTAGTAGATTTATGTGCGATATGTTCTAAAACATTTTCGAAGTTCCGAAAAAATATGTCAAGATCTGATTGAGGAGGTCTATAAATACACAAAACAACAATACCGGTGTCGGTCAGTTCAACTGCAGAAATTTCGAACACACTATCTACGCAGAAGTTCTCGTAGCCTGTCAGTGGAGAAGATAAAATATCATTACGAACGTAGATACACGTACCTCCGTGGGGATTTTTGCCTTTAAAATTTTGCCGACAGTAAGAACTTGCTAAATAATAATTAGAAATAGCAGTATCGTTGATGTTGTTAGTTGAAAACCAATGCTCTGTGAGGCATAACAAATCGAATCTGTCAATTTGTTTGAAAGGGATTGGACATTATGATGAAATATAATTATTTTATTTTCGCAAAGAGTTTGTGACTCACGAGAAATGGAATCGACGTTAGATTGTGGAGAGGAATTTGAAATTGGTACAGCTTCTAGTTCCGGAT
>NNCF01130757.1:50176-111971 GCA_002313205.1 Laupala kohalensis
TGAACGCGATTGTCACCTTCGAGTACCACATCGTACTCCTGAGCGCAAGATGTAACTGTGTATGGGGGCGGCAGGAAGAATAGATGAGGACGTGGGAGATGAGGAAGCAGTAGGTGAAAGAACGGGGACAGGAGAAGAAATGGGTGTGGAGATAGGAAGAGGAGATGGTGATGAGGTAGGAGCAGAGGGAGGTGGAGGAGATNTGGGAGGTGGAGATGAGGTAGGTGCAGGAGGTGGTGTAGGAGTGGGTAATGGGGCAGGTGGATGATGTGAGGTCAGATGTGAAGCTAGGAGAGAACCGAAGTGCTGTTTCCCAGACGGTCTCACGTGTAAACCGTACTGGGTAAAGTCCTTGGCTGTCAGGTGTGGTTGCAAATCAAAAAAATGTGATTTTTGTGTCTGCCAGGTTAATTTCGTGGTTTATATGTGGAACGTTGAAGCGTGGAGGCAGGCTAGAGAGCACTATGTTCGTGTGCAGGGAGGCCATTTTTAGTTTTTGTAGATGTTCAGACGCGTTGAAATGACCACTCAAATTAATATCGTTCTGCCCACCTATGATAATTACTGTGTCCCGCTCTGTGAGTTTTTTAGTGTAGGTGTCCAGTTCTCGAATAACTTCAGCCAAATGAGCGTTTGGCTTAAAGAAACCGGAGACTTAGAACTAGCTAGGAAGAAATCCACGCAATACGGAGGACATCTGACGACCGTGCGAATCAGCTAGTATGAGCACGTTTGATTTCTGCGTGGAAGTGTTGGTATCATCTCTGGATAGCACTACTTTACGTGGTTTTGGGCGGCTGTGCTTACCAGTGCGTGGTTTGTGAACAGGTCTGGGTACTGGACGGGAGGGTATGAAACGGGGACATGTCATCTAACACACTAAACTTATTCTGAGTGAAGAGTTGGGGTGGTGCATGTGTCGTTGGTCTAACCGGGTGGTAGCAGTTGGAAGGACGGCGAGAATTCCTAACTGTAGTCCAACCACCGATCGTTTTCTTATTGACCTCTTCCAGCGCAGTGATTCGTGTGTCAATATAATGTACCAAGTCATTGTACGCCTTCTGAAGATCAGCTTTGAATGAGTTGAGGAATGCGATAGTGTCCACTGTTGAGATAGTTAGCAACTTAACGACAAAAGCAAATGAGAATACACGAAAACTGACAACTAACACTGAATGATGTTAGTATAATATATTTATTACTACGGAAGTTACAAATGAGATAATAAATAAATTAAATATACAAACAACCCGAAGACAAAAATGATTGAAATAATTATTTAGGGCGGCACTGAATGTTAAATAATTCGACAATAACTACCGTATATTAAAATGTAAATAAATACGAAAGATTCAAGAAAAACGAATTGTAAAATGATGTAAAAATTCTATGAAATTATGACGACGAAAACTTGGGTGCAACAATGGGGCAGGGTTTAAATATGTAAATAAACAAACCGACATCTAAAATGACAGAAATAATTTAGGACAACAACTGCAGATAAATTAATTCAACAATAACTATGGCAATATTATGTTAGATTGTAATGGATAACTACAAAAAGATCACGAAAACAAATGGTAAATTATTGGAATGATTCTATTTACGACGACGAAACTTGAGCAGTGCAACAATAGAGTACGTTATTTATAAGGTAATAATGATGTAATAGTATACGCACCAGAAAATCTAAATACAGCAAAATAATTAATTTTAATGCACCAAGAAGTTAAATTTATGATTCCGTTTGTACTTACGTAAACTTTATCACACCTTTGATTGAAGCACTTGAATGAAAACAATATGAAATTATATTTGGTCCGTTGGGTTTGAAAATCTTAGGAAATGTTGTTAGTGTTTTTTCACTTAACACTCACATAGAACAAAGAATTATACACTACAATGAAAGTTAGGATCTAAATACAACTACTGAATCACAAAAAACTCGAAAAAATAAAATAATTATAGAGATTAAATTGAAAAATAGAGAGAGTTCATTCACAACCGCAGCTAACGCCAGGAGCAGGCTAGCCAATATATCAATATATGCTAATATGCGTTGTGATAACTTTAGCCAATATATGTTGTGATAACTTTAGGAACTGAGCTGTACAGCTTTTACCAGCACGGAAGCCAGCTTGCTGAGACCGTGTTCGATAACGTCAGCGAGTCTGGAGCAGAATCCTCTCAAAGACTTTATAACGGTGGCAGAGAAGCGAGATGGGTCTGTAGTTCTAAGGGTCGTTTTTCTCCATTCCTGGTTTTAATATGGCTATAATTCGTGTTTTCCTCCACAGTTTTGGTAGATTGTTCAAGTTTATTGGCAATTTTTTTTTACATTTTGTAAATGTGCATATGGAGGTACAATAGTCAAAACCTGAAAGAAAGGAGACCATCTGTGCTCAGGAGCCAGTATAATAAATACACATAAAACTTACTAACTAAAGACTTATAATTATACATTTTTAACATACGTTATATCTTTGTTTTGCATAAATGTCAAAATGATAGATTATCTTTTATAATTAGGTATAATATACAAGCTAATATTCCTCATGTAATTGAGTGAACTCTGAAATCTTTTTTATTTTAATTTTATTAAACAATTTTAGGCACTTTAAATCGTTTGGTAAAATATAATTTTTTTTAGCTGTATATACATTTTTTCTAGGTTAAATTCCTTTTTATATTTTGTCAATACAATACTTTTGTTTCTAGTAATACTTGTTGATGCAACAAATATATGGGATAACTAGTCATACTAGTAAATTATAGATTTAATTGTAAACAACTGGAATATGGTAAGCAAAGAAACTAATTTTAGTAGTTTTTTGAATCTCTGCTGCAACTTTTCAAGAATAGTTAGTTCACTCTTATATGCTCCACCCCATAGTTTAGAATACTGTATATGTATGCATAGTATATTGTTACTAAAATTTTTAAAGGAAGATACTTGAGTTTATATGCTATAAATAAAAAGTATGTACACTTATTTGTTACATTTTTTATATGAGCATCCCATTTTAAGTTACAGTCAACATGTATACCAAGATACTTAATTTTACTTTATTTATGGGTACATCATTTACAAATACATTGATAAATTGTGGAACACTGTCATTATAACAACCAAATGTAATAAATTCAGTTTTTTAAATATTAAATAACAGTTTATTATCAATGAACCATACTGTGCATGGAATCATTCATTTTGCGTTCTGCAATTTTCCAATTTTTTTCAACACATAGAACAATTGTGCCATCTGCAAAAGCAAAAATATTTTGACAGCTTTCAAACATATCTATGTACATAACGAAAAGTAAAGGACCTAATACCGAACCTTGTGATACACCAATTTTAACCATCATTTGATCACTCATAGTTTTATTTAATCTTACAATTTATTTTCTATCATTTAAATAGCTTTTAAGTAATTTTAAAGCAATATCTCTGATGTCAGCCAAATCCAGCTTATTAAACAAGATATCATGTTCCACGGTATCAAAAACCTTGGATAAATCAATTAATGTTGCTATTACTGCTTCACAAACCATATAAAAAACCTTACCAAGGTGTCAGTTGTGCTTTTATAAAAAAAATATTGATATAAACAAATTAAAATGTATATAAACAAATATGTATTATTTTTTCAAATACCTCAGCCAGGTTAGAGATCAATGATATTGGTCAATAGTTACTAATGTTTGTGATATCCCCAGATTTGAAACAGAATTTCAGCCGTCTTTAATGCACAAGGCCAGACACCTGTATTTATGCATACATTAAATATTTCTTTCAAGTAATGGGCTAATGTAATGTCTAAGTGCTTTCAGAATATTAGTATGTATATGGTCAATGCCACCCTTTCTGCTTTTTAGATTAACAATAATATTTTCAATTTCATTTGTATTTACAGGGGTCAGAAAAATAGTTTTATTGTGTTTTGAAATTTTATTAGAGTTTTGATTTCCTGATGTTACAGTTGGCCTATTAGTTTTTTGTAATTCATACACAACATTTACTTTAATTGTTGGCATTTCCTTAGGTTCAGTAATTAACCTATTTTTAATTTTTATAACCTATATTGTATTTTTATGACCAATTTTATCATTTATGTAAGTCCAGAGTTTTTTAGTGTCTTTACAGCTGTCTTTAGCTTTTTTAATTTCATAATAACTTAGTTCTTTTTATTAATTTTTGTAATAGTTTATTGTATTTAGTATATTCCTCTTTTAATTGTCTAGATTTATTGCTATTTTTCCACATATTGTAAAGAAATTTCTTGTGACTAATAGATTTCAATAGGGCAGCTGTCATCCAGGGCTTTCTATTTTTTAATTTATTTATTTTTACAATGATAGTTGCCTTTTGTATAACAGTGACAATATCATTAATCAGCAAATCAATTGCTTTATCACGATCCTCAATTAAACAATATTTATTTAGGTCAATCTTTCTAAACAGTTGTCTTAGAATTCTGTAATTTATCTTAGTAAATTGCTTACTATTGCTAACATTGTTTAACTTAGAATTAAATGTTCAGTAAAGGGAGTATAGATCAGGTAATAGCTGATTGTGCTTCAAAAAAAGCAAGTCCATACTTGTTTTTACAAACATATTATCGATACATGATGCTCCTTGATCTTTAGGTCTAGTAACAGTCCTAATCATCGGAACATATCCAACCTCAAGTGTGTTGTCGAGTAACTCAATAGCATGAGACTTAGTACTTAATATATTAATATTAAAATCACCGGTGATGATATGGTGTTTGTTTGTTTGTTTGTTTTTTCAGCAATTTTTTAATTACATCAATTAATTTCAACTTATCATAATCAAAACATTTATAAAATGCAGAGATTTGTGTATGGCAATAAGAACTAAATTCAGCCAAGCAGTTAAAACTCTAAAACATCAAAATCAAGTACATCTACTATATGCTCAAGCTCCTCACATACATACATCATAACACCATCTGCTATGTTTATTGAACCATTATTATAGTAGATTTTATAATTAGACAATTTATATAGATCTGGATTTGCTAAGACCCCAGTATCTGTACATACAATTATTTTAGGCTTGACGCTAAGACAATTGATGTATGCCTCCGAAGCATCTATATTTGCATTTAATCTTCGGATATTAATATAACAAATTTAATTGTATCATTTTTTAAGTTTATTGTTTAGTTTACATAGAGTATCTTATTCAATTTCAGTAATCTTTTCAAAAATATCAAAACTTTCATAGTCCATAATAGTAATTTACAAATAAAAGAATTAATATATATTCAACAAAGTTCTATAATACATAATAAGATAAATGTAAAAGTATATAGATTACATATTAATATCACTTTCGGTTATACTGGTGTTAAATATCATAATTGATCCTCATTCTACATTGCTTTTTTAGGTTTTTAAAATACAATTTATATAGTCAGGTGCTGTTTGATTTGTTTTATAATTTTTACCAAACTTTTCATTTGATCTTTTACAATTTATACAAATAGTTTCCACAGAATCACATCCTCGGCTATCATGGTTGCCTTACACAAGAAATAGTATTTTGACACTTACTGTGACTGTGCATAACTGTTACAAGAAAAACATCTATTAAGGTTCAGATCTTCAAAGACTCTACAACGCTCCCAACCATCTTGATTTTTTTGTCCTTCGTTGTACAGTGGAAAGAAAATGGATCTAATTCAATAAAGGCAGTGTACCTTACAGCAGTGGCTGTACTTCTTGTGCTCTTGTGCCTAGCTGTAGTAGAAGTTTTTAATTGCCTATGTATTGTTTTCCCAGATGCCAATATTTCTTTAATATATTTTACCTTAACCATTACTTTCTCATAATCTAAATCATTTTGTGTTTTTACTATTTCTTCCAACTCAGTTTTAGTATATTTTTGATTTATATCCACAATTTTTATCATTGAGTTCACTAATGAAACTGATAAAGCACCTCATATTTATCTTCAGTTTTGATCAAGTACTTGTTTGACCTTGAAAAAATCCCTTTTTTCTTCACATAACACTTTTATGTGGTTTTTTGATTAGACAATTTTGCAGTGAAGCCATCACACACTAGGTCTAGTTTATCCTTTATAGTTTTAATTATAGTATCTGGCATTTCATTATTTTCTTATTTGTTTTATATAATAAGTGGAGGCAAAAACTTATCAACTGGAGCATCAATCTTTGGAGTTAGGGCCTGCCTTACATACATTAGCAAAACTTTCACTATAATTTTTCATTTAGTCATCAGTTTAAAAGTCTCAATTTTCTCCTTTGAAAGACTATTCACGTTATCCAATAGTGCATTTTTTTTCAAGCAATAGGTCATTTTCTTTTTTGGTTAATAAGTACCTTTCTTGCCACAAATTTGGTCCATTACCATTTAGTGTGGTATTTAAATCAACGTCCATAATACAGCTATTATTTTTTAGTTCCGAAATTTGTTTCATTAATTCATCATTTGTTTCTTTCAGTTTACTATTTCCTTCTATGATAGCGTTTACGCATAGTTTCAGATTATCGATATCAGCCTCTTTATCAACCTTATACAAGAGTTCCTTATAAGTGAGGTTAACTTCCTCACAACAAATGATTGTTCTATCATCTATTTTAATGATTTTTTTTATTTCTCAATAAGCAACTCACGTGATAAACAGAATTGCAGAAAATGCAGTAAACCGCATTACAGTTGTTTTTAGGACAACATGTATAATTATTGTCAAATTTAGACTGATTTCCATCAGCCCCTACCTGCGCAGCCATCTCGCGAGAGACGTATAATGTACATTAGAAAAACTGATATTTAACGCAAAAAAGTTTCGAGGTTAATCACACACATATTATGACCAAAAAGTGTGTGATTCTTCAACACAACACAGAAAACAAAAAAATTCGTGAGCATACATTTGTTCATGAGGTCCACCAACCATTTTCTTGTCGTCTTCCCTAACTTTTTGATTTGTTCAATTCGAATGTCATCGAGGCCAGTTGCTTTTCCATTCTTACATTCTTTTATTGTCCTGTTGAATATCAGTGCCCTGCTCTCATTCTGAAGAAACAAGAGTTTTTTTCTTCATTTAAATATCAAATAAATTTTAAAATCAGGCTAGTGCTCCTTAGTAGATACGTCTGGCAAGTGATCCACACGCGGTACAGTCGCTCCCCATTTGTTATGCATTGTTAGCAAAAGTTATAATTGCTGGTACAATATGATTTGCTAAAGCTAAAGAAGTTTCGTGGAGGAAATGATGTCGCTAATTCACCTAGTTAAAATTATGCAGATTTATAAAGAACCTTTTGCGTGAATTAAATATTTAAATGTACACGATGTAGTTTGTGCGTCCAAGGTAATTTGAAATGAGCCCTCTCATTAACGGATAACTGTGGTCCATTAAATACTTTTCTTTACTCGCCTTTTATCAAATTAATTCTGACTCCAATAAAAAAAAAACATCTGATACAGGCAATATTTGCTAATTGGACTCGGGAGAGCATGCATTCAACTGACAAGTTAACATGAGACTCTAATTTAGGTAACTACTGTTCAAGTGTGTACTGCGATTTTTATTAATTACGTGGCCTCTTAACCACAACGATCATTCAAGAATGCGTATTTGATCAAATTTAAATGTACACATTGACCGTTCTATCTCCGCCTCTTAAGTGGTACGAGAAAATGTTCTTGACTGTTCAATTATTTGCGTTCAACTGTGTCTGATTAGATACCATCTTGGAAACGGGACAAAAATGTGAATGGTAATTAATGAGACCATGGATATGGATATGGTATTTTTCAGCAAATTTTGTGCGGCGGTATACAGTATTTTCTTCTAGTTCCTCTCTTTTAAGTTTCTCTAGTGACTGTTCATATATATATATATATATATCATTGCAGCTTTAAGTTGAATTATCGTTGATTTCAAAATTGTTTCATGGTGTAATAGTTTTTGTAGACCCACCAAATTAATGTACTGTGTGTAATTGCTTTCTCATTGTCATTATTGTTGTAACTTTATTGTAAATATACAAATGTTAAATGACTGCTAAATAATATGTTTAATTGTTTCAGCTCGCAGGTTCAGCGGTCTTGGGCATTGGAGTATGGATTGCTGTAGATAAGCATTCATTTATTGCGGTTACACAAATAATTAGCAATGATGCTCTACGAAAACAGGTAAATATTATTATTACTATCATTTTTGTGGGGCTTTACGGCTCGTCGACATCGACATTAGAGCCTTAAAAACTTGTACAGGTAGGGAAAATGCAGTTACGCACTAGGGAGAGCCAACATGACTCTCCCCGCATGTGGGACTCGTCGAATGACTCAACCATACCCACTAAAAACGCCCCTGAATTACAACTCAAATATCAACATATCTCAAAACATTACATATACCATTAATAAAAGAAGAAGATAGAGGAAAATGAAAGATACCCTAGCCCTAATAGCGTCGGGATTGAAAAGAACAAGAGGTGACCAAGGAAGGTCGGGAAAGAGAAAGGAAGGAGCCTTGCACAAGTACGTGGAAGTAATGCCAGACTCGGCTCGGGGCCCCGTGGTTGCCAAACACGTACTTACTAGATGTGAGTCCCCGGGGGGGGGGTAGTGTCTTCCTAGTATCATGTCTGTCAACGAATATGTTTTTGTGAATTATGATTTGAAGTAAGAATTTTATAGCTATTGTTAGTTAATGAAATATCGCAATTATTCTTTCATTGTCATTTAATTTCCAAGAGATTATGCTAATGGCGTCGTTTAGGAGAATGATGGAAGTTCTGAATTTTTTATGGGGCTTTAGGGCTCGCCAACATCATGATCATTAGAGCTCTTAGAGTTGTGAATAATAAATATTGTTGTAACGCGGTGGGATCAAGTGAGGTGTAGTTGCATTGGTTTAGAAAACTACAAAATAAGAAGAAATTAAGGAATGTGTTGATGAAGAAATGGGTTTTCTATGGAGAACAACGTTACCCTATACTATTAAGCGAACCTTGATTGTAAATGTAACGTATATCTCAAATTTTCTCTCTAGTTTTGGGACTTCAGTTTATTGCAACGATTGTGGCATTGATGGTAGAATAAATCCTATACACGAGAAAGAGAAATTTCAGCTTAAAAATGTATTCGGTATACTAGTAAGTACTAGTAGTAGTGCACATGGTGGAATTAACTTTTTTTCTTGGGCCTTTAGGGCTCGTCAACGTCAAGGTAATTAGAATTGGAATTAACTTAAGGTGTCGCGTTGCGCATCTGAGTGGAGAGGGAAAAGTTTCGACCAATCATTTGTCAGCCAAAACTGGCTATCAAGATGGCGCGAAGAACAAAACACGATGGGTGGCAACGGCGCGTGGCGGTGCTAATAACGAGTTGATGCGAAGTGGGAAATGAATTTGGCACTAAGTATTTGTGTTAATGACACCAGTTTTAAATGATAAACCCACTAATTTTATATTATACTTCGTACTTGCAAGTAACAGGATTTATTTTACTACAATTAGACATTTTCCGTCTGAATATATAATTAATAACAAATAAAACGACCTTATTTTTTTAAGAACAGACATATATTTACTCTAAAACACACACAAAATTACATAAAAGGTTTCATGGATCATCCTCGAGCAAATTGAAAACTTAAGATTATTATGTATCACAACTGATGTGAGCCCATTGCTCTTAAGATAATTTGAAACCTAATTATGTATTATATTTTTATCTCATTTAAATTTATAAATGGAATGGATTTAGGTGATGAACATTCTTACTTTCTCATATACGTGGTCTAGAGAAAGTATTTTAACCGAGAGAAGAGCGAAATTTTGAAGGAAATATTACTTTTTAGTGTCCCTGATACCGATTTTGACCATTGTTAACTATGGTAGACTCAATGTGCTTTCCATTCAAACCTAGTAAGCTCTATGTGTGGATTCGTAGATTGATTTGTTCAGAGAACCATTCGAGAAGTTACTTCTTTTTTGTTGTTGTGAGGCTTTAAGGGCTCGTCAACAACAAGATCATTAGAGCCCAGTGAGAAGTTACAAAGAGAAAATCAGAAGTATGAACCAAACTTAATGTGATCCAGACCCTATACTCTGTTTAAGTGGTAATTACAATCGGTTCTTCAAGATAAAAATAAGTACATTATCAAATTGCCATTTCAATTCTGCCTACACTCATGTGGAGGAAATACCCTACTTAACTTAAATTAATTACTTAAAATTCGTGAGGAAAGAAATAGATACTTTTACACCAAACATAATTCTGAAGAGCGCAGGAGAGGGAAAAAAAACAAGAAAAAATTGACTAAATACATCAATTATCTCGAGTGGGCAAAAAAATTATCCACGAGGAACTTGAACCACGACGACTCAACCAGGATTTGATTAATGTGCGATAATTGAATGTACTAATGCACACAATCTTCGTATTGTACCAAAATGAGATTTTGTTAGTACATTGTCAAGGGTTCAGATTTTTCCCACATGAAGTAGAATCATTCAACAAACCAAGCTAGTCTGGTACATTATCAAACAAATTATTTATCAGATGTTAAAGAACTATTAAAATATTTCATCTGGAGGCTACATCTTTTCTGTACATTAATTACAAATACAATCAAATATATTTACAATTATAAGATTAAAATCTACTAATTTATTCAATTACTTCTTTAAGAGGGAGAACTTTGAATATCCTATCCCTTTTCCGCACTACTTAAAGCTAATGTTTGATACTTCACAACAAAAATTTCAACACTTGCCCTTCAAAAGAAGAGAGTAATTACTATCCATATAAGATATTGAACAGCTTATCATCCCCCTTTCAAATACTTAAGACTTTTTCGATTCCCAGAAAAAAGAAAGATATGAAATTGAATCCCTTTAAATATATGGTTAAGACATTCCTACTGCTACATTAGTTCTATAATTTTTAAGCATTTATTGATTTTAACCAAAAAACTTTAATTTTTAATATTGGTTTCAATATCCAAATAAATATATTTTATATGATTCTAGTTATTGTTAAGGTTTTTTTAAAATCCCTCTTAGACTTCATCACATCATTGCTATAATACCCTTGATACTGATTAAATTTCTTTTCTTCTTCTTTTTTTTTTTTCATACATGCTATTTTGTTTCTTATTATTCATCACAGCTTATTTCTATCTATGTAACCTTGACATGGTTGTGAATATTATATTTGTAACCCCATCCTTTGAGTTTTGCCTGGTTTTCCTTTGGTAAGAGGCTGATTTATATATAGGCGGGAATGTCATCAATATTTTTGTCATTATTCAGATTGAATTTTAACAGATATTAATTGTTACAATTTGTGTCTGGAACAACAAATAGTTAACAGCACATATTTTGAGCTCCGACCTTGATTACGCACAGTAAACTACGGGAAAGTATATGTAATATACTGGAAGCAAAGCAGTACCTTCAGTACAAAGAACAATGAAACACTGTTTTCTAGATCTCACATCTATTGTGTAATCTTACCTGCCTCTTTATCTTGCAATGGTATCGGTTGTAACTTCTTAGTTCACGCGAATGTGACGAGTCTTCCGGTCTTTTGATCGGCACGAGGTGACCTACCAGACCTTATCCTATGCTCGTGCCTATTTATTCAGCGGTTTCAATAAATCTCTGCATGGCATTACTTATTATGATTTATTTATCAGTTTCAAAAATGTATTGAATTTATTTATCATGTTATTTATCAGTGTCCATAAAGTTTTAAAATGAATTAATTGTTATGATTTTTATATTAATATATCCTATTTTAAAAATATTTTATTATTTACTATTAAATATTTTTAACTCCTAAATCTATTTTTTGAATCCCCCAAAAATTGTCAATGACACAGTTTGTAACTGCTTTTTTAAAATTATTTTTTATTTGTTTTAAGAATTGAAATTTTTTGAAACGGATCTGAAAATTTCATCTATGTGAACCTCCTTATGTGTAACAAGAAAATAGGTTCAGTAATACATGTAATTGCTTAAAATTACAAACATATTGACATTCTATTAGTATTATAACTCGCAGCTAACTTTTTATCTTATCTAGGAATTTTTTTTGAATCTGCCTCTGCCTTAGGGCCCTTGATCGGAATTGATGGGATGGTCCCTTGCTTGTTTCCGGAGAGTAAATTAGTTTTTTTTTCCACCACGTGGTCATACGCAGTTTGTACTGTTTTTTTACAATAAATTTATTTATTTATTTAATAAATTTATTTATTTACATTTAACATATCTTAACAGTTAAGGGTTTTAAGAAACGAACACATTCTTCTTATTATAACTGTGAAATGAGAGAATGAATAAAATGAATGATGAATGAATGAATATTACTTAATCTCCAAAAGTAATGAGTCAATATTTTTCCCACATTTCAGTGGTAGTTTAAGGAAAAATATTTGTACAAAAATCAAATGAACAGAAGCATTTGGCTAGCACTGTCGGTACTCCAAAAATTTGTAATATTACATCATACAATGAAATAAATTAGTTTAATAATATTAAAAAATTTCTGTATTTAATGTATTTAATCAGTTGTTCCCTTCCTTTTACATTAATACTTTCAAACTTTGCTCAGAGGTCAGGAGGTCCCTTTCCTCCCCTCATCCTGTATCCAAGGATAAGATTTAAAAAATGTAAAATATGAACCAATTAGTACTGAACATACATTCCAAAAATGAGTTGAAATTCTCAGATGTCACATAAATATTTTTTTCATTCTATACTTTTCCATAAATGCTTATTTTGTTGGAGTTTCAAAAGTAGGTGGATGAATAATCTCTTCACTGCTTCCAAAAAAAGTGTTTAATTGAGCAATTAAATTTCTTAAATAATTTCAACGCAACTGTTCTTATTGAAAACATTGGGGTTTTAATGTACCAGAACTTTGGATAAGTGTTAGGATGTTTGTCAAATTAATTTTAGATTAATTTAAATAATTTACTTTTTTTTTTTCTTCACATTCCTTCTTGTAAAATTGTTACAGTTTGAACAGTTTACATACCCAACAGTGATTGAACAAGCCTCTTACATCCTGATAGCAGCAGGATGCCTCGTGTTTGTTGTGAGTCTTCTCGGGTACTGTGGGGCATTACGTGAATCACAATGTTTGCTTACTTGTGTAAGTTTACTTTCATTGTTTGTGTTTAGTATGTGTTACACTCATTTGTTCAGTAATATATTTTCATCTCTATTACAGTATGGAGTTCTTTTAGTAGTAATTCTACTGATGGAAATAACAGCTGGTGCACTAGCTGCTGCTTACAGGAAAGAAGTGAGTACAAATTCATAGAAAAAATAATTATAATTGATGACCTTTTTTGGACAATCACAATACATTTATTGCGTTTTTTCAAAATACGCAACATTTTGACTCTGAATTGGAGTCTTCCTCAGGTGTAACTAACATGAAAAAAGCAACAGAACATTAATTATTAGAATTTACTTTTCTAGATTTTAAAATGGATATAAAGAGAAGATTTAGAAATTCATAGTAACATTTTCTCAACAAAATTAGAAATATTATCTTCTTTGGACTGTCATGTCAGTTTGGTTTTGTAGATCTTCTCATATACCACATGATTTCAATTGCCCATGAGACTCGAAAGAACAAGATAAAATTCTAGAATTATCTAAGTATTAAATTTGTTTACCACTGATATTGACAATTTTCTACTTTGTTACCTATACCTGAGAATAAAAGGCATGAATGTATAGAAGAAATTTTCACTCTTAATTTTGTGAATTTTTTTTTTCTATAATCCAACCCAGTGTTTTAGATATGCTCTTCTGAATAATTGCCTTCATTCTTCAGGCTAATGATTTTATTAGTAATAATCTATAAATATATTTTTAGTTAATAGTATTTGTGCCATTGTTACTTGTGTACTATTATCTCGTATGTCTAATGTAGTTCTCTAAATTTCTAGGCTGAACAAAAAGCACGCACGTTTCTCAAAGACTCTATCAAGGACTATTATGGTCCCAAAAATGAACCTGATGCAGTAACACTTATGTGGAACTATTTCATGGCAGAGGTATGAAATGAATACAAAATTTGTTAATATTGTGACTTAATTACACGAACTTTCATAACATGAATTAAATAGGCACAATTTTTTAATATAAACTTTATTGTAATATAATGTTTTAATTCATTAGTTTCATAAGACTCTACTAAATCTAAATGATCTGTGTATGTTTAGAGCAGTATTTCTAGACAGAGTACAATCAAAATTAAATCTTTACTTTATCCTCTTCAATGATCAATTCCCTGGTGAATTTTCATGCATCTCTGTTTAAATTAATATCCTTTCATAAAACTGAAGATGAAACATAATTCTCAATTTTAATATTACAACAACTTTGGTAAAAAGAAATCTTTCAATAATTTTATCTTACTTGAACAAACATCTTTTCTAGTTGAAATGCTGTGGTGTGGACAGTTATGAAGATTTTGCTGAATCAAAATGGGCTAAAATGAACTCTAGTCACCGGGTCCCAGAAGCTTGTTGTGAGTTGAAGGGAGACAGAGTTGATTTCATTCCTGCTGATGAGAATTGTCCAAAACGACCGTCATCTGCTTGGCGTGATGTAAGTAACCATAATATTCACAACAACTAGAGCTGATTTTCAGTGAGGATTTGTTCTTCCTCAATCAGATTTATGCTCGAGCCATCTGGGCCTGTGTCCATGGAGGCAAACAAAAATAAAAAAGTAAAGAGTGAATAATGAAGGATTGATGTGACAATATTAGTTCTTACATTTCATGCCTCATGATTTGGATTTTCAGTTTCATGAAAAATGAAACGAACAAAGGCAGTCAACATAATCTTAAATAATAATAAAACATGCCAAAGTGTGATAAATTGTAAAAAAGTTTTTGTGATGAAATACAGAAAATTTCTAGTTGTGTACTTGTAATTCAAGGTAATAATTTCACAATCTGTTTTTTAAGCATAACTCTCATCTTCAGTAACTTCCTTTTATGTAAAGCCTATGAGGTATTGAAATGATCTTTGTAAGTCCAAAAGTTGCATTACATTCCTGAATGACCCCTAATACTATAATCTAAAATATTTTCTCATTTTCAACTTGCATTATGTAGATTTTTGTACAAATTTCTTATGGAGCAATCTCCCAATATTTATTCTGGAAAATTATGAAGAAGAGTTATTTAGTCAATTTTGAGTAAAATTATTTACTTTAATTTTTATTTCTTTATTTTCAGGGCTGCTATGACAAATTCATGGAATGGCTCTTGCAGCATATGACTGTAGTTATTGCTGTTGGCATTGGTTTAGGATTACTTCAGTTATTAGGAATATTCCTTGCATTTTGCCTGTGTCGTTCCATTGATGGTTATATAAAATAATGCACTCTGTGACTGTTTAGAATGAAATAGTTTCTAACAAGAATTTACATTCAGGTACCTGAGGATAAGATACTCAGCTAATCATTCACAGAAGTAAAAAAAAAAAGGAATGTTGTCTATGGATAATATTTCTAGAAAAGAACTTAATTCCTAGAAATTATTCATCTGTTGTGGAGAATCTTGAGTTGCTGCAGGTAAATGTTCTGTTAGTTTCAGTTAATGAACATGAAAAAAACACATTTGATGTAATCGACAGATTATTTACATTAATAATGTGTAAATATGATATTATAAATGAACAAGGAATATGGGTATAGTGAAAGTGCTATGAGACAATGTTTTGATGGATGAAGATCTGATATTAGTTTCAAGAAGTGGGTTTGTTGTGTTAACTTCTGGAATCTCATATTATTATGAAATGTATTCCTTACAAGATTTCTTTTGTTCCTTTACCATAGAAACATAATGTAAACGGTGCAGTACATAGAAACATAGTGACAAATAATGGTAGAGAATGAAAAGTTTTATTTGGTTATAAAACAGAGATATAAAAATGTTGAGGTTATTATGTTTCTTTGTCACTGACTGTTGTCATAATTTTTTAGTGTGGTGTTTTTAAAGAATCATTCATGTATGTGTGATTTATTTTCTTTCATTTAACTTTTTAATCAAAATAACTTGAGATCTAATTCCCATTGCCTTGAACATAAAATGAAAAATACTTCTATTTACAAGAATGTCTGCATAAATGCATTCCACAGTTAACTTTTCATTACAAAAATATTATTACCAACAATACAGTATGTTAAAAGATATGTGTGTTTTATGTATATAATAGTTGTATTTGAAATATAATAAATATGTTTGTAAAGAACAGTTCTCTTAGTGTGCTTTTTTGTCCTGCTATTATTACAAATCTTATTAACGACTTCCATAATGTGTGATGTGTGTCTCCTGATATTTTTAAGATTCAACTCAAATGAAGCCAAACATTTCTTTAAATTTCAAATGTTCTTGGAGATGCAATATTCTTCAGGAATATTGAGATCAGAGTTGTAGAACTATTTGTTGTGTTCCTTTGACCTCTTCAGAGACCAGATTTCTGAGATATAATTCTGTACTATTTTAGTTATGCACACTAGTATATTCTGTTCAAATGTGTCATATTTTGTGTGTATCTCCTATGATATCAAGTGACATCAAAACATTTTCTACAGAAATCGAAGTCTTGTAAGAAATCTTTTGCAATTCCTGATGAAGACCCGAAACAAGGGTTGAAAAGTAGCAATTTATGATTCTATCACAATAAATATTGTGAATAGTTCATATGAAGGTAATATTCCTATTAAATACATGTGTTATACATACATTAAATACATGTTATTAATTTTGTACAGAAACATTCTTCTAACAATGGTAGTAGTCAATTTTGACTTGGAACCCTTGAAGCTAAATTTTTTAGTAAAGAGGAAAATTAAAATGCATTCAATGTTAAGATTTTTTTTCTTATATTTGGGCACATTTTTTAACTATTTAGTTTAATATCCTGATCCCACAGATAATATGTACTATCTATTGTGTTTGTGTGAGCATGCGTTTTGTATCAGAGTATTGATGTGTGCATGCATATTATCTCAAATAAGTTACCATTATTATGAACATAGTTGCTATACTTTCAATGTTTAACATCACCTAACCAAGTTTTCATTAGTTTTTCTCTAATTCTCAGAGAAAAAATTGTGCATTTTGCTTTATTATGGTTTCTGTTCAAACATTTGTCCTCACTTTAGCTTGTGCTAGTTATTTATTTTATGTGCCATTTAATTCAGTTCTCAAAATGGAATTATTATTGGTGAAGGACAACAACCTGGGTACCACAGGGGAATAAGATACACTTGGCAAAGCTGAGTGTTCCGATTATATTCCTTGGTTGCTAAGATAAAAGCAAGTGGAAAAATGCAGGTTGTAGCATCTACATCTAGGTGAAGACAGTGGAGGATAAGACTTGACAATACAGGGAGAAACCCCTTCATAAGAGAACAAGGGGAACAGAAATTAGTCTCTTATTTGTGGGAAATGGTTTTTAACAATTTAAACAGGATGGTTGCAAAACATCCCAGTACATATTTAAATTGCATTAAAAGACATTAGAGCCCAATTTTCTAGTTTGCTGAGTTTCCATAGGCTTATTACTACGATGTGTTCAAAGCATTGAAGTTGCGTTGGCTTTTGCAATTAATTATCTTTTTCTACATAATCTTGCCTACCATGGAAACAGGTATAAGCAAGTATTGCTCCACAATGAAACTTCTTCATACTTCTCTAATTATATTTAAAATGTTCATAAAGGAGAAACTTCCAAATTTGTCTTCTCTCTCTCTCTCTCTCAAAAAAACAAAACATTATAACAAAATAGAGAAAACAAGAATTAAATTACTTCGGGAATTCACAGTGGAGTCGCTACTATAAATTGTTGCAATAATTTGATGGCCAAACATACCATTTACTTTTTTTAAACAAGAATAGTTTCGGAAGCTGTTGCTTTCATCAGCAACTGCTGATCAAATGGTACTCTGGTGGTGGCCAGGTGGATGAATTTTGAAAGATTTGCCTTGATCAAAGAGTTGGAAAAAGACTCCCATTACTACACACCCTATTAAGGAAATTAGTGCTCAATTGTAGCCATCACATCAGAGTTCTGGACCCCACCCTTAAACCCCATGCGAGGCTCTGCAGTACAGACATGGTACAGATGACTGTTAGCCCACGTGTATCTCTCCCAAGCAGACAAAACCCTGAGTTTTCATAGGTTGTACTCTTACAGCTTTTCTAAATGCGCTTCCCAGCGGCAATGGGAGGCTCAGTAGTGTTTACATTGACACTCCACTGCAGTAAGGACCTGCATCCATTGAAGTATTCTCAGAATTTTTGTGAAAAATTATCTTGTCTCGTATATGGAAATTGGAACTTACTGTGGGGAAATATGTTTTATCCATTAGAAGCGGGAATCTCTTATAAATGGCTACCTTAAATCCAAGATAGAAACTAGTTTCCATGCATTCGTTCTAGGGATCTTAAATATGGTCCACTACAGATGAGGTATTTCATAACCAGGTTCCAATGGACATTTTTAGGGCAATTGATTCCATTTGTCTTGGTGGAAAGTGGATGTGCAGAATGATTTTGGATGTAACAAATACTTCACTAATAAGGAGTCCATCATACAAATATCTTTGATAGGATTGATCAACAAAGATATCTAATATGTGGTGGCGGTTGTCTAGTGGTAGCGTTTTCACCTCCATGATCCCGCTGAGCGGTAGAGGGTGGGTTCAAGCCCTGCTCAGCCAAACTTTGTGAGGTTTTCAGACAGGATTTCCCTCACCTACTCCAGACCTACTCAGTTCAGCACCATACGTTCCCAGGCAACCAACATCTCTCCTTACCCAAGTCCAACAGTTAGGTAGAAGAGCAGGCCTCGCCAAAAGGCATAAAATAAATAAATAAAATATGATATGCTATCAAACATCCCCAGTCTAGGTACTAAAAAACAAAAATTCAATGGCAGTTATTCCCTTCAAAGTTGTAAGTCCTGATCTGAGACATCAAGAAACTAAAGCGCCTTTTTTAAAAAATGTCTTGTGTCAAAATTTTTTAAATTCCACACATACACAGTTAAATCTGGTGAGAACAGAGGATTTACCTTGTTTTCATTTTTAAAAATGTGTTCTCAGTGAAGTGAGAGTAGGTGCATTATTGTGATGCAGTAGTTTTGTTCTCCCTAAATTCAGGGCTCTCACTCAACCCACTCAAAACCTCAGCAAAATAATACAAAACACAGCAGACAGAAGGAACCAGATCTCACAATGAAACAGCTGTTGGCACATTGACTGATTAGGTGTCACTTTATTGCACACTCACGGTGGGGACTAAGGGAGCTGATAGCACCCCCCACCCCACAAACCCTAGAGTATCAATTTATGAATTATTCTGTTATAAGAAGAAGAAAATGAATAGTATGAAATCAAACTTACATAGAGCATAATTTTATGATCAAAATTGATTTAGACACATATATAAAGGGTATGCAAACTCTTTGACATTGAGTAAACTATTCTCTTCAGAAATTTGTGACTAACCCCGATTCCAGCCAAGAATTCTCCACTCTACCAGAGAGACTATAAATCTCACACCATAAACAGAAAGATCAGCTTAAAATCAACTTTCATTCCGGAGTCATTCTTCTCAACACTTTTTTGCATTTAAATTTGCATAACATTATGCATTGAGGCGACATCAAGAATATTTCTCATTCATCCCAATACAACATATTTAGTACTCTGTCGGGGTTCCCCTAGGGTAGGTACTTCCTCATGAATAATTCATAGGGCTGATTTTCTATTAGAAGAGGTTTTTCATAAAATGTTTGTTTCCATGCTGCTCTACTGCTCGAGTTCACCATCTATTCAGGGATACATATAAATATATACTTAATTCAATTATTAGTAGTTATTGCAGTGTTCCCATGAAAAATTATGTTATATACACATGGGAAAAATCAGATCAAAATACGAGACAAAAAAATCTATGAAGTTACGTAATTGAGCAAAGTTATCATGTTTGCAGAAAATTAGTAGTGGAGATCACACTCCACCAACTGGGCAGCCTCACTGTGGGCTGAGTGTTCGTTCTTTTTGTGAAGGCAATCTGTGTAATAAAAATTACTAACTATACAATTAACAATGAAATGGCTACTAACCTATTATTTTAGAAAAACTAATACAATTATTAGTGTAATGTGGATGGTAAAGAGAGTGAAAGAATGCTTGGAAATAGAAAGTCTGTGTATTGATGAAGACATGTTGGTAGAAAATGTCAGCAAACAAGTACCAGACTATTGGCGAGTTTTATCAACATCCACGTCTGTTACCTAGAGTATTGTACTAGAGACTCTAGTCTAGAGACCACTTGATTACGAATTGGCACACACGCCATAATGAACAAATAGATTAAAATTAATTTATTACAAGCGCTGCTACATAACACAATTGATGTATAATATTCATTCAAAGAAGTAAGTCTTTTAAGAATGTATTTGACTCTTTTGTAGCAACTGACAGTCACATGTAGTCTCATACAATACATCACACAGTATACAACAGGATTAGAAAGATGTTATTTACTGAAAACCTGATAATAGAATCTGCTTTTATTTATTATTTTTCCTAGATTAGATAAGTTGCTATGTTTCTAGAAAGAGTATTTACTTACCATGGAAGTAAATCACTCCTCCATATATTTAAATTGTCTTTTATTTTGTTATTGTTATTTAATTTACTTACCACAGAAGTAAATTCATTCCTCCATATATTTAAATTGTCTTTTATTTTTAACATCTCTACATCAATCTTAAAGTCTTTTCTATCGAGCGTTATGTGACTTCAGATCTTTAGAATTTTACCTATCATTTTCATTTATATCCTATGGAACCCAACATTGAAGTTCACATTACTGAGCCCCCCCCCCAATAAATACTAGGTGTGCTCCTATTCAGTCACATCTAACACATGGCAAGTATGGTTCAGAACTTTTTGACATCACCTCATATAGCAAGAAAAACTATCATGTACTGAACTAATAATATTTTTTATTTACCTTTTATGATACATATTTATACTGTATAAATAATTTAATTTTTACTATCTTCACCCTACAACGGCCAAAGATACATAGGTGTAGAATTTAAAAACAACAACACCAAACCATTCTCCAGTTGCATTGGAACACAGAATGAAGTTTTACTGAGGCCCCATCATAGGGTGTTGACCCATACCCATACTGACAGGATACTGTAATCCAGCAGGTGGTGGCTGAGGTCCTGTGCCCGGACCTCCCTGCTGGGGTATTCCCACAACACCTCCAGTCATGGGGGAATGCATTTGCATCGCTGGAGACTGTTGCATTGTAGAAGGAGATGATGCCACCTAAATATAAATAAATATATATAAAAGGAGATGAAGTAATATAAATAAATATATATAAAATTAAAAATGTTAACAGATAATAAAAAATAGAGAAAGAAACATATTAATGTCACTCACATATTAGACTAAACAGTTTCAGCTTCTGCCTTCATCAGTCACATAAAAAATCTATCTTTCTTTCTTTTATATTATTTATGTTTCTAATTACTACAAGACAGTAGTATTGTTTAATTTCAAGATTTCCATAATATATATGTAGCATATACATTTTTTTAAATTAATTAAAAAAAGTCAAAATGAATTTGAAAAATCACTCCGTCTTCTCAGAATCCACCCCCCACCCCACACACACACATAGGAAAAGAGACTCAAAAGCAAGAGGGAAATCAAACCGGCAGACACCCTTCCCCTCCCCCATCCCCGTTTTTCCCCCACAACACTAAAACATTACACATCTAATGTTGCAGCACCCCATTTTACTTTCCAGGAAAGGCCTCTCAAACAATCAATGTTTGAGTCACTACCTGCCAACTATCATAAGGTGAAAGAGAGAAACAAAAATTTCCACGGGATAGGTCAGTTAATCTGAGGACAGGTTGATCCGAGGCTGGTTAAGAAGGGTTCTACTGAAGGTGCATAGGTACCAGAAGTACCAGACATGGGTACCTTAATTTTCATTTATTCCGTAATTCACTCACTTCAAGAAAAATTCTGGTTTCTAAAAATTTTGAATTTTAGTCTCATAAGAACTCCTTAAAACAATACATTTAATTATGCGATACTCTCAAATCCTTCATTACATAAATAATTTCTAATAAAAAAGAATGTGTTTATTTGAATTTCACCTGAGGTGGTGGTTCTGATGGTAATATTAAATTAGCCAAAAGATCCCGAACAGCTAAATATAAGGAACACTCATTGGGTGTGATGCCAAATTCTGCAAATCTCTTGAGCTGATGGCTGGCAGCAGTAGTGGCAGTAGCGGGTCCTGGATCCCTCTTTTCAGCAAGTTGTGTTAAATTTGTACTAACATCATAAACCAGAGGCAATACTAAAGATGGTGGTTCTAAACCAGAAGGGTACTGGACCCCAACTCGGGTAATTTGCAACTGTTAACAGAAGAAAAATAAAGACCATCAAAATAAAATTAAAGTTAGAAAAGTTCTGATAAATAAACTCAATGTACAATGCACTTACAAAGAAAAGTATTTTATTTCGACAAACAAGAACAGCAGCCATGCCTGTTGGTACAATGGGAGTAGAAGAAGGAGGAATTCTTAAACTCCACTGAACAGCCCACTTTAATTGTTGTTGTTGTATCAAGCCAGGCATCTAATGGAAAGAAAAACATTAAGTCAACTGGCCACTAGAATTAATAGCTGAACCATTCTATTAAAACTATTAAGTAAACACATTTTTCAAAACAAAGGCTATTCTTCTTTTCTTACCAATTCCAATTTCATTATTTGCACAAAATCCTTCAGCACATTATAAGGTACATTCAACATTCTGCCAAAACCAGATAAGGAATTGGGCTTAAATGGAGGAGCAGCAGCACGGGTATCAAAAAACTTCTCTATAATCTATCACAAAAAGAATAAAGCAAATGAACAATATTCCCATTATAATGATTTCTTTTTTGAGAATCAATAAAATGATTCCCAAAGAACTCAAGTGTGCTAGTGCATAGGTATTTTATATGATTGAAAAAGTAAGTTATGATGTACATTTTCAGAAAAGTCGAAAAATAATTTTGTGACGCAGAATTTTATTATTACGCAGGCAATTTGTATTCAATGAGAGCTGATACAAAACCTCAATACGAGAATGTTTTTGACTGTGAAAATATGAAAAATAGTTCTGCCTTAAAGTCATTTTTGCATAATGCATATTTTACTTCACAGCAAAACTGAATTTATTTTTGATAACTTACTTGCATTTCTTCTGGTGACCACTGATCTTTGTGTTCTGGTAAAGGTGTCACTTTTATATGTAATGACTGCAAGTGCTGAGTGTTCAACCCTACACGACACTGAAGTGTATCAACTTTAAAATGCACTACACCAGGTTCTGTGCTAGCAATTCCAGTTAACTGCAAGAGAAAAAAATTATGATAAACAATAAATTTAAAAATACAACTTTATTTTTGTTTTAGAGTTTTTAAATTTTTATGTAGCAGAGGGTTAACTTCTAAATAGAAGCTCAAAACATGAGTAATATTTTTTAGGGGAAAGAATTTCACACCTACTTTCTAAAACATTACTTCAATTAAATAGTAACATTAATAAAATTGTGTACTTAAAAGGTTGTGTGATATGAATCATTAATTATGTTCCAAAATAGCAGATGAAATGTTGTGTAAAAATAAAAACTTGGTCTAGTTAAAAGGTTGAATAAAATATTACAATGATAGTAGAAAGGAATAGTGTTAATATTAGGATCATTTTATGCTATTCTCAATTCTGAAGCACCAGGAAGAAATAAAAATGGTTAATAAGAGGTAAATATTAAGAGAACGATGTTTAATTCATAAGGCCTAGAGATGGCAAATACATTTTCACCCTCTTTAGGAAATCTATGAATGGAATCTTAGTATAGATCTTGGAAGTGAAGAGTTTAGTAAACTCAAATTAAATTGTTTAGTAAACAATTGTTTAGTAAACCCAAATTAAATCATTTTTGCCAGAGGATCTTCCATGAGAACCTGCACAAATGTTTACGAACAAGACAATCTCTCAAAAGACTAACTTACACAATCTTCTGACTGAATTGTCCGTTGCAACTGTCTTCGCATATATACACAGCCCAAAAATCGTTCCATTGGAGACATAGGTGGGCCAGGAAGACCCATTGGATGAGGACTTGGTGTACACAAAATATCAAGAGCTTCATGAGTTAGTAAAGTAGGAACTGCTCCAGCCCATGATCGCTGAGGTAAAACTCTTGATAAATGACTTCCACCTAGAACAATCATTTTCAGATTTTGTCCTGGAATCCTATATCTTTCCACAATAATTTCTCTATAGCTTACCAGGTTTATGGTCAGCCTGCGGGCTATGTAAAGCAGGGTGACCAGTACCTGGTGACTGCCCAGGTCTAGCAGGAGAGGGTCGAGGAACACTAGGAGAGCCAGGCCAATTAGAAGCAGCAGGGGAAGTCATACTTTGTGAAGATGGAAATGGACTTCCATCGGTGTGACCTAAGAAAAAAATAAGAAATATCTTCATGAAAGTAAGAAAGAAAACAATTTATCAACCTCATTTTGGGTCTTTCACTTCTGCTTTTACTATTGCACTCCAATAAGAGGAGAAATAATATTCTGTAGCTTTCCAAGAAATAATATTGAGAAGCAAATATAAATGGAGGCAAAAGTCTTACTTCACACAGGAAGCATCTAGAGTCTACAAGAAGATATTTCATTAAATTCTGAACACAGAATAAATGAAAATGGATAATAATAATAATAATAATGAGAATGTTGTAATAATCACATATATTCACCAAAAAGGGAACAAGAATACAGTTAAAAGAAAGAAAGAATTACGCATTACAACATTAAATAACTGGGGTCTTATGTCACTGATAAAATTAATCAAATTTTTATTGACTTATTAATAAAAAACCTCCAAAATTTCACTAAAACATAACATTGACTTAAAAGATATAAGTGTTTCCTGACAAACAAGGCAAAACAACAAGAACTATTAGCAATTCCTTTAATAACCAAAGTAAGAGATATTACTGACATGACAAACAGAAGATTCTTCAATTGAAAATACCTATATCGTTTGGAAATAATAGAAAACTAACAACTAATGAAAATAATTCCTTTGGTTCATTTGATACTATTTCTAATGTTCCAAAAGTTCGCCCAAAAGCACGCTTCCAGAAGAACAGTATATATTGATGAAGAAGTATGTAACCTCATTCAATTTAGGATATATAGTAATAGAAATTGGTTGACAAAAGTACAGCTTTAATTATTTTAATATTATTGCTTCTAAATTCTCTGCCTTTAAGTTTTATACCTAATTTATAAGAATTTACTAAATATTCTAGTATTCACCAAGGCCCTTTTTGTTGAAGTGGAGTTAGGTGATATGTAATATAATATTATACATATGCATGCTTCTTACTATACTAATTTACTAAAAATTTACAATTCTGAAAAAATTACTGTGCAATTAAATAAATAATTAAAAATCTATGACCTTTCATGGATGAATACTATTTATATTGTCTGTGAAGAGCTCACTACATTTCGCTTTAAATCCAAGTTGAAACGTAATGAGCTCTTCATAGAATATATAAATATTATTCATCTATAAAAGTGCAATTACTTTCTATTTTGGTTGGGAATTTGATATTAGTATTACAATTATTGAATGTTTCTAAAGATGTCCCAATTGCTTTCTGGGACAATACAAAATATGTCATAAACATATCAAACATATAATTTGTGCATTTCTCCTTCTATTATCGAGTTGTTGGGTAAATGCGAAGAATTAGGATTAAAAAATGATATGAGGTTAATACCAATCGATATTTTGTCATTTTTCAATTCCTTACCACCAAGAAGGAATTCATATCAATGATAACCAATAAATGAGACATGGAGGCAATAATCAAGAAAGTTTGAAGGAGGTCAGACCTCAATGTTGATTTTTTTTTTGTTCATATGGAATTATCTTCCATACAGGCACTTACCAGGTTGTCCCATAAATGAACTCGCAGGTGAATGTCCAACTTGAACATTGGTACAAGGACCAGGAGAAGAAGTAGGCATCAACCCAACAGGACTGGGTACATGCAATGGATTTGATGGTGAGTTTGCTAACAAACCACCAGGGGAAGGGTGAGGTAACATGGAAGGGGACGGATTAATATTTGGAGGGAGAGAGGGTGGAGATGCCAAATTGAAGGAGGTGGCAGGACTAGATCCAAAGCTTTGATGCTGACTTGTCTGAAATAATATTAAGAACATAAAATCTCCATTCACCTTGACAATACACAGCATACACAAATAAACATATGAAATTAAATTTATGTATAAATAGACCAATATATGAATATGTGTATATATAATAGACCAATATATGAAAATAAATTTATGTTCATAAATAAGTTCAACAAAACAATTGGAAACAATTTAATTCAATGCTGAATACTTCTGATATTGTGAGAAAAATAACTGAATGTACCAAAGGCAATTTTTTTTGCAATAAATAATGTGTATTTCTTACCTGAGAAATTGCAGGATGAGGACTGGCGGGAGTATGAGGATTACTGCCCGAGGGAGGAGTCAAAGGGGGATGAAATCTAAGACCTCCTTCTCTTTGTTGGGCCGGAGATTGTGGGCCTCGATGATGAGATCCTAAAAAGGAAACAGGACCGCCCTCTGCATCCATAGTCACAGGTGATGGAGGATTATCGTCTTCCGATTGTGACCGTCGTCGAAAAACAGCAGTTTCATCCACATATTTCGATAAGAATGTCTAGGACAGAAAATTGGAGAAGGAAAATAATTACTAAAATTTTTGGAAATTAGCTATATATGGTAATAAAATTAGTTAATTAAAAATTTACACATAATATCCCATAGACAAAATCAACAATCATATTCTTGTAAAAAAAGGGATTAAGAACATTAGAGTTCTTGATAAATTTCTTGTTTTTATAAATTGAAGAACTATGTTATATGAAAATCTGTATCATTAATCCTGATGATGTGTTGGAACGGTTAGGAAAACAAATTCATCCATCTGCCATTGCATTTATTTCAAGTCAGTCAGGCAAATGATACAGAAAAGAACCCCGAAACATGTTTAAGCAACTTATGAAATTGAAATGTGTATTTACATACTTCACTAAATCATTCATACCTATAAGAAACACTTCACAGAATGGAATATCATAAGATTGTTACATTCAAGTCTGTTAGAACTAGTAGAGAGCGAGTGCCAGCACACATTATATTAGTTTATTAGGCAACTCATTTGGCAATGTTTGTACGTATCATTCAGCAATAAGTTCATTAAATGTTGTATTTCAACTTAAGTGAATTACATATTCTTCCTTCAAAACAAATCACAATATTTTTTTTCTCATCATCATGATGGATAATGCTAGACAAAGGGATAGATCAGGTGATAGTTCAGAATTCAATAATAGCATGAGAAATATTGAAGGTACTATTTTTTATCTTCAACCAACCTTAAGTCCTTGAGTGGGATGAAATTCATCCACAACGTTGCTTCTATCAAAACGACTATATGCTCCATCTCTCAAACTAACTAAACCTCCACCTCGAAGCCTCAATTCCAAACAGTACATTCCTTGATACGACAAGCGAAGCAAAGTAGGAGACTGAGGCATAATTGTAAAAGTCTGGACAGGCACTTGAGGTCTCTAAAATTGTTTTTAGAAATATTGAATCAAAGAAAAATCTAAATGGACATTTAAAATAAACAATAATCTAAAATACTTTTCATACTGTATTATGAACTCCCAATTGAGGAATTGTAGGCAATTTGCTAATAGATAGAAGTGGCTCGTAAGTCTCATGTAACAAATGAACAATTTGAGCTAAATTGCGATGCCTGTTCAAATGAGCTTCAAATTGCTCCCGGACAAGTGAATGAGCATTTAAACAGTTGTTGGTTGCTCCTGAAAATTAAAAAAATATTTCAACAATTTTCTTACCATATAATAATAATATTAATACTATTACACACAAAAGTAATACACTGTTAAAAACTTGTAAAATTCCAACAGAGATGAACAATAGGTAATATAAAACATTTAATTAATTACATACCAAAAATTAGGTGAAAGGCTTTGTCTGCACTATTCCACTGAACAGTAACTGTAGCTCCTCTATCAGGACCATAACCCATAACAAGACGGCTATAACTATATGATTTTATAGTCACCATATTGGACAAATTGTATTTCTCTGGTAACAAAAAATTATATGACTCAACATTTCATTAATTTGCAACATACAAACTAAAAATAAAAATACTCCAGGTACTTATAGAGTGGAATCATTACAATGAAATATTGCACGAGTTCTGTAGGTGAAACACTTGCATATTCATGCACCTCCTCAATGGCTAGGGATGGGCAAAGTTAATCTCTGTATTTGACGTAATTTAATGTCTGCTAAATTATATTTAAACAGATAAATCAACCTCTTTATTTCTTTAAGCAGACAGTCATATGTTTTAAAAAACACCACATAAAATACACGTAACACATAATATAACTGAATTTAATGTTGTGATATGAATAAAATATTAAAACACAACATATCAATAAACTAGGTTAAGAGCATATTTAAAATTCTGTACAAATGTTTCATCTTACAGATATGAAGACATATTCAGGTGCATGACTATAGTGCAAGTGCCATGGAACTTGAGTTCTTTATGATTAATTTATTTCCTGTTTTAAAAGTTTTACACATTCCTCCTGTTGTCGGTAATCAAGCAAAGACTTCAAGGAAAATAAACATTTTGAAAGTAGAATATTTTCCGAATTTAGGTCACCATAAACCATGTGTTTTCGAATTGACAATTGTCAAATCAATTTAAGAGGGTAATTTATTTCATGAACACTAAAAATTATTCTGTTGATAATGATGTCAAAATTATGCAAACATTGTAAGTCAAAAGCAAACTCTACTCATCTCAAATCCCCAATAGAAAGCCAAAGAATGACACCTAAGAGAAACTATACAAATTATCTTTTAATCCAAACCTGAATTAACTCATGAGTATTTTGAATAAATAGAGGTATTTTCTAGGCAAATGTTAATTTAATATTTCATTTTTTGTGTGATTTGTTGATAAAACTTTAACGAGCACTAAAATCATTGTTAATAAGTATGCCAATATATTTTTATAAATGTTGCCGTGGGTGCATTATGACTTGTTGCCACAAATTTTAATATAATTTACATTTTTCTAACAACAAATTACTTCATATGTCTTCATTTCTACCACTTCTTCTATTCTTCGCTATACTATTCAGTGAAAAGTGATCTAATTAGGAATATAATTAGCAAATTAAACAAAATGAATAAAACTATTATTCTGCATCATAACAAATGTTTAATTTGATTTAGGTCATCTTCCACAAGGTACTTGCTGAGCAGGTAACTAATAGAATTTTCACTAACTGATCAATAGATCTTGGGCCTTCCACCCTGCTTTTCAGGTAGGAAGACTCCCGGTTGCAAACCGTTCAATATAGCCATTTTTGCAAGAATTAACAGTGAAGCACTTACAAATATAGGAGGCAGAGACACGGTTTGTTTATAAAACATCAGATATTGCCATGCAAAAATTACAAAGTGTATCATCGAGGAATGGACTGAAAATCTACCATTGCCAGATGAACAAGTTATCTAAGTAGTGCTATCTGGCTGATGATGGCGAAAAACACTATTAGCAAGACTAATTTATTTATCTGAATAATATTTTCCCCATATCTTCTAGTTGTAGGCAAGTTTCACTCAGTTTCACATTTAGCATTAACAATGTAAACAGGACATAAGAACAGAAATGAGTAGTAAATGATAATACACAATGGAACTACTACTCCCTAGTTTATTATTTGCCACAAGCTTTCATTTGTCTGGACTCAAGCAGTCAAGTTATAGCATTTTCAAATAAATAAGTCAATTAGTGTCTTTCCTTGATGTTGTTTTTAAATGTATTTATCGATTGTACCGGATCTATCCAGGGGTCAAACAGGTCGGAGCGAGGTGACGGCTACATTTCCTCCTCCTAATGCTGAGGCCAAGAAATTGCGGGGTACTACCCTCCGCAAACCCCTTCACGGCCTGTTGTGGGATAGTTTGACCTTTGACTATGAATAATAAATTTATTAAAAGAAATTAGAAGACTGGATTTCAGCAAATGAATTTATTACTACCCATTATTTGAATAAGGTCAAGTTTTGCCATATAATTAAACATTTTTGTATTAAAATGGCATTTGTAGATTTGATCTGTTAGTACACATCTGGATTGTATTTTAAATATTTAAAATTTTATTGTCTTTTGTAGTTGTTTTTTTCCCTCACACCAGACCTATGTATAGGTTATTGTGTAATTCAATTACTTTGTAATTTTTATGCAATACATTATGGTGTTAATAAATAAATAAAATTAAAAATAAATAAATAGTTAGACCACCATAGACCAGTAATCAGAAATTGAAGATGGGAGCAATATCGTTCCAATTCCAATGTCTTGAATAAAAATGTAAATAAGTGAGTGTCAAGCAAAACTCATCCAAGATTTTTAAAATTTAAATTGAAAGAAAAACAAAATAACAGTATTTAGTATAAATATACCAATTCTGAAGTATTCTGCCAATTCCTCAACAATCACATATAAATGTACTATTTGAGCCCAATCACTCAGCAAGGAATCCACAGATTTAGAAATATTATCTGCAGAACCCATGTCATACTGGAAATATACTGGACGTCTTAGACCTAAAACAGAAATGAACAAAGACTTACTTTTTAAATCCATGTACTATAAACATATTAGTTTTAATTATTTTCAAACCAATCCATATAGATCAGTACATTGTAAGAAGGAAAAACATGATCATTAAAAAATCCTTGATCTTAAGAAATAATTCTAAGAATTATAATTAAATTTTCAAAATTACCCAGAAAATTAGTATTGAGAGATTGGGAAATGGATCAAGGAACACAATATTCACACTTTACTTGTTACAAATAGTTCAGTAATAGGAAGACATTACCTTGCTCTTTAGGATGTGTGCTTGAAAGAGGACTCCCATGAAAAATAAACTCTGCCATCCAACTTTTACTGGCTTTTCCTTGAACACGAATAGCAACAGACAGAAGTCTTTTTAGCAATGACAGCCAGGCCCAGCTTTGGATAGGTGGACCAGATGGATGAGGAAGTTGCACCAGCCTAAGTACCAAAGCTGTCGCATTAGCTTCTATCTGAAGACCTTGATGAGCAATTTCTCTTTTTGTAAGCTGGAGAAAGAAAAAATCAAACAAATATAATAACTATAAAATACTAGAGTACAACCATAAGAAATTCTTCACAATGATATTATCTTAATCACAAAACTTGATATCATCATAAATAATTAAAACAATTCCCAAACATAAAAACTACAATTAAAACATTAGTGGTTTCTTATCCATGGAAAACTTCCCTTGTCTCGCTTTCATTTGGCTGGAGTTGAGGAAAAATATTCCTCCAAGATTTCTCTATGAAGTAAAAATTGCAATTAAAGTTTTCACTTACGGAATATTAATGTGATAGGGCTACAATAATATTACAATAAAATTAAATTCATCTCACTACTAAATAAAAATATCTGAATTTTGGATGAATTCCTAAATTTCAACACCTAGAAACTAGCAAATAATACATATAATTGTAGGATATACTGAAGGAAGGTTTTTAACATATTTTGGTTCCAAAATATAAGATAGATTATTATGAAATATATTGTGAAAATTGCATTAAATTAGCATGGGCAAAGAAATTGCCTACGTCTTTCTCTATTTTCATATAGTTTTACTATTTATGCATTACTATTATAAGTTGGAGAACCTCTATCCTTTGGTGGTCCCTGGTGGCCACCTCAGATAATAGGAACAACAAAACTTTTGAAAGTAAATGAACCTTCAAGAGTAATTAAAAAAGTAACTAAACTTTAACTATAACAAAACTATATATATTACATTCCAACCTTCTACTCCACCTCCTGATAAGAGGAGTAGAAGAAAAGGAAGGGCCTGTCACTGCCTTGTGGAAGAGAGTGAAAGGACGGCGTTAGTTAGAGTTTACCTTCCGCCGTGCGCGCCTGTACATACTAATCCATATTAAAACTATATGAATAAATAAGCTTTTCTTTTAAGTACAAAGTAATCAGGTGGGTTTCCTCCAAAGAATACAGAATAATGATTGTTCTTCAAAATGGTTGAAAATTGAAAACAAAAATATTCTTGACGAACAGTTTATCAAAAATTTTTATTTAATATAATTATTCAACTTTTCAAGAATAATTACAGAAAAACCAGATTTGTGATGTATACAAATTGATAATCTAAACTCAGTAATATTAATCAATAAAGTGCTATAATATTGGAGATAAATCTGAATGAGACATAACAGCAAGCCTGTCTGATATAAGATAGGGAAAACAAGCTTCCAACCAATATTCTACTTAATACTTATTATTGTGAGAATTATATAAGACTCTCTGAAGATCATTTCCATCACAGTTTTAATTTTCTTGGGTTTAGGTCAGCAAATAGAAATCTTACTGAACATACCCACATTTTGATATTTTATGGGTTCAACATAACTAGGATTTATGGGTTCAACTAACACAGTTCTGGTAGGTCAAGTTATCTACTCCATTGCATCATTTCAGGTGCAATCATTCCATTGATCTAGTTAGATTAAAAAAATATTCATCTGAACAATGTTTCATAATTAGATAAGTTAAACCATAAATAAATGGTTAAAATTAGAAAGATGGTGGCAGGAGTAAAAACACGTTCATACGTGGCTGTACTGAACAGTTCAAAAAGTAGTAAAAAAAGTAATCATAAGTGTATTAAAATTAGTGAAAATCAAAAACTCAACATGTTTACTGGAAGTACACTGGGGTATGGTGGTACTTTCATTCTTTGATGAAGTATGTAACATACCTTACCAACACAGGTCTGGAAAGAGAAAAAACTCCAGTTGAAAATATCATCTATTTTAGCTAAACAGGGAATCTAACCCACTCTACAGAATCATGAGAGTGAAGATGTTACCTCTATACCAATGCTGAGGATATATGAGCCTGATACTCATATAACTCATCCTCATACCACAATCTTAAAATCATCACACGAAATCTATTTTGTAATACATAGAAATCAATCACCACTAGCAAATATACAGAACCATCATGATATTCACTCAAAATAATAAATTTTCACTAACTAAACAAAACAATTTTTATGAAAGTATTAAGCCGTGTCACATAACTCACCTCTTGAGCTAAAGTGACAAAAGGTATTCTTTCATCACACAAAGCAACAACATGTGCTAATTCTGCAATAAAGTAAGCAGGATGTTTTGTTCGACGAGCAGTTCCTTCCTGTCTTGTCCCAGGTTTTCTCTTGTTAGGAGTTTTCTCTCCATGATCTACAAATAATGTTAAAAATATAATGAAATAAAATATTTGAGTACCAAATATCAGAATTTGGTACAAAATTAATAAAATAAAGTATGTTTTGTAAGCTAAAACAATAATATATGTAAGAAAAACAACACAAATTAAATAGGAACTTAAATTCTCAGGTAATCTATTTTCTAGCTCAGAGAATAGTACCACAAATAAAAGCTTTTACTTTTAAGATAGAAGTGCCATACAACATAAAAAATCCTTTCCTCTTGTGGATCTAATGTTTTGACAAAACTTTCTGAGATGAAGGTCAGATCCCAGAACTTGGAAGTCATTGGAAATTGTATGAACTTTGCTATCAGCAAGTTAAGTATTTGACAAATTAGAAAAAAGAGAAACATGAGAAAATTATGCCATCAATTACATCTGGTTTGATCCACTTGGTGCTTTCAAAAAAATTGAATACTGTTCTCACTGGTAGAATACAAAAGAAAATGAGAATTATTGAGAAAATGTTTTTGAAAGAATTTAAGTTTCGTGTTTTCAATAATTATATTTTGAAAGAACCATTACTCACCATCTACAATAGTGAAGGGGCCATGTGTTATAACAAATGTATCAAACTCTATTAAAGTAAGTACTTTCAGGTACATTTTTGGGATTTCAGTCTCTATACTGTCATCATGAGGATCTTCATCAATAGAAGAATGCCTGACCACTGCCAAATAAAATGAACTATCTATTTCACAAGGAGAATTTTCCTTTTCTTTAAATTCGACAATCTAGAAAGAAAAAAAAAGCATTAACATGAACAATTGATGGATATAAGTGTTTCATCACAACACCTTGTACTTACAAGTATAACATTAGGATGACGATGCAGTCTAATAAACATTCTATGACGACCAATCTTTGCCATAGGATGATCTGGATGATGTAACAAAGGTAGCCTTTCATGGGGAGTGGCAGGGAGATGCTGCAATGTCTTTTCACAGCGTCGCTGAGTTAACCAATATCTAAAAGAAATAATATTAAAAATCTGTGTTGATACTTAATTATACTAAAACTACAAACTATTAGTTAAAATATTTCAAAACATTATTATGTAATTCTTTAAAAGCTGTGTGCACTTCGGAATATATTTCTGGAGATCGAAGTTCAAATCGTACTACAGAGCCTAAAACATGTCTGCAGGGAAGAGAGCTCTTGACCTCCTTCAGTAAAGCCTTCATCCGTCTGGAAAATTTCCCCCCTGGGATAGACATGGTACTCGTGTCTATCCCAACTAGCAAGAGAATCAGTCTCCATATTGAGGTATAAGTAAAAATTCCATGATTCACCAGTAATCAAACCACAGCCATCTGGCCAGCACTTCTCCGCAAAGTTTTGTAGTCCCCACCCCAACCATTTATGCAAAATTCTCTTCACCATACGAAAGAGAAACTGAGAAAAGGTAATATCAAATTTGGAGATTTTCACCAAAATTATTTGTTTTAAAACACCTGGACAGGTTATCGGGGAAATCCATATGTATATTGGGTGCATGTACTTACAAACACGCATGCGAACATGCATATTTAGAAAAGTTGTAAGAGTACAAACTGTGAAAATGCTTGGTTTCATCCGCTATGGTGAGATGAAGTACACATGTATAGCTTTGTACACATACCTCCGGGATGGAATCTGACACATTGTTGGTCACATGACCGCTGCGTTTGAACACTTGTTTACTTACATTTATCATGGTGGCATATTTTACATTTATCCAAGATAATTTTCCCCAAAACATGTTTACTTGAGTTGTTTCAACAAGGTAAATTTCATTCTCTTTAATTCTTGTAACAGTGTTATTTCTTTTTTATTACTGAAAGAAATATGACATGTGGAAAACATTTTCTTTTGGGGATAACTTAAATATAATTAGTGAAGCTGAGAAGTATGGAGTTACGTTGTGAGCTGTGGAATAAAACTTGTTTACATCAATTTCTATAGTAGGCAAGATAATGTAGAAAGAAGTTACAATTAATCCTTAAATCCAACCTACTGACACAACAGGGAAATAGACTAATTGAAACTGCAAGTCTACTTAATTGAGCACTAGCATGTTTTAATGGGAATGTTTCACAACAATCAATTATGTAAAGTTTGATTGAATTTGTTAACAACCCGTTCACCACTTATAAAAGTTCCTGCTTACAATTTCCGTTCCTCCTGGTGTCTCTTTTAAAGGGATTTTATTGTATTTCCCACATGAAAAATGGAAACTAATATCAACAACAGTTTGATAAGTTTGACACGAAAGAATTTATTTTTGAGGAAGGTATTTTACACTTAAAAGAAAGAAAATTTGAAATTAAATATATCACCATGATGTTTGTCATGCAGTAATATGGAAGAAAGACAAATACTTTGTGAATTTTTATGTATAGTTACTTAGTTTACTAAAGTAAATTTTACCTAAGTTCTGAAATAAGAGTTGGTAAACGTGAATGATCCCCATTTAGTGCTGCCTGAAGTTCTGGGACAAGTGGAGCATCATACTGAGGAACATGGCATTGAAGCATTCCAGTGTGAGTATCAACAGTAACAAGTAATTGTTCAGCACGGAGACATGGTTGCAGAACAGGCACTGAAAGTATTGCTGGAGAACCCTGAAGTTGACCTACAAAAACAAATTGAGTAATAATTCATGCATTCAAAAATTCAAATACGTCATTCCAAATACTAAAAACAAACAAGAATTTATTCAAAACCCAATAAGCTAAAAAATAAATGGAAGAACTACTAACTATGGCAGTATCCTAAAATGCTTTTGTAAAATTAAAAAAAAAAAATTGATGAATAATTCAAAAATAAATCAAAAGCTAAATATTATTCCATTCTGCACTTATTCTTGAGTGGACCATGAATAAATGTATAATATTAAGGAAGTTTAAACATCTCTTAAATATTAATAGAACTATCAAGAAAGAAAGAAGCATTTATATGCTTACATTCCACATCCTTTAGCATGCCCTGTAGCTCTTGCTTCAATTCAGCCAACCTGCTCCTGGTACGTACATAGATAGTATGAACAAGTAGTCTTTCAAGAGAAAGTAAATCGGATCGAATTGCTCGATCTGCAATTTCACTTTCCTAAAAAAAATGCATTACATACTTTTTTAAAATGTATAATGAATCATCTACATTCAATTCACATACCATGATTTGGTACTTACTTTGTTACCTAGAGAGGGTACATGTACAACAGCCAGAGGGCGAGCCGGATCATGAGTATCAACTTGAACAGTAAGTTTATAACCCAACTCCGATCTAGGATCTCGGCATGTTAATTCCCTAAAACAAAAATAAAATTTTTTTAAATTTAAACCAGTTTCTGTCCATTGGAAAACCCTATTTGAATACAAGCTCTTTTTTCAATTTGTAAAATAAAGATTAAAAAGAAGGAAATTATAAGAATCATTCTTGATCTTATGATTTTTTATCTTCTAGCATACTTCAAGTAATTGTGAGAGCCACAAATACGTTTTTAAGGCTGATTTGATATGCTCAGCTATGTGCACAATTTTACCTAATATATATGCATAATAATGATTCAAACCATGCCAAAACAGATGTGTATTCTAGAGTTGCTGGTTGTTCACAAAAGAAGTATTGTGACCTGTTTTGTCAACAAGAACTTTGTCAAGAACATTTTCGTGTTTCATCATGTGCCCAACTTTCGGCTACTGAGCTTAAAGTAGTCCAACTCAAAGGTAAATATTTAATGGTCTATCGATGCCAGGATTGCACTACTGAGGTCGGCTTGCAATATGTTACTGCAATTCAAAGTTTGCAAGACAATCTCAATAATGCCGAAAAGGACATAGATGCTTTAAAAATGAATTCCCACAACAAAGCAGTAACATCAAAATGGAGCATAAATCATTATTCGATTATCATGTAAATAGAAGATGGAACAAAAGCTCAGCTTTGCAAATCCTGTGATTAGTTTTACAAAGATGAGCTTGAACTCTGGTATGCCTCAGACCAAAACAGATACATGGATGAACAGTTTACATGATATATTCAAGATAGACCAAAAACAAGATACAGCAAAATTCAAGATAGACCAAAAAGAGAGAGACTGATTAACGCAAAAAATTTCCTGAGCCCACTGATGGTGATGCGGGTGAAAAGAGTGATCAAATTTTTGCTGGCACATTGATGGATATCAATATTAGAACACCACTCTGTAAACAAAATGTAAAGAGAATAAGTAAATTAAAAAACTACAAGGCCTATTCTAGAGAGAAAATGATATACACCAAGGTAAAGTGTTATTGTCCAATAGAAATTACATGAAAACACATTTAGAGGAGAATAATGTATTTTTCACATCAACAGAAACAGGGAATGTGACAGTTACAGTTTCAGTTTCTAAAGATGAATATATAAGAAAGGTAAAATCTATGTTACAAGATAGCTCTATATATGGTAGATATTAAAATATTTAGAATAATAAACTTGCCCTTTAAAATAAAAACCAAAAGAATAATTTGCCGAAGTCAAATACATGAGTTCACTCAAGGACGTTTCCTACACAATACGTATGGAGAAATAAATATTGTGTTAGAAACTAAATGTAGAAAATAAGCTTCATATGGTGATATATTTACTGTCTTGAGCTTGAAACAGGCCACTCGCATCTTGAAAGAGTAATAAGGGTATTCCTGAGGCAAAAGCTAGTCAGCATTTAGGCAGCATATACACATCTTGCACTAAGTCTCTGAGGAAGGAGGATAGTAGCAAGCAACATGCACACTGTCATTCGCTCTTTTGCCCAGCATCACCCAACTTGGTGGAGATGATCTCTTGTCCGCTCTTAATCCACTAGCCCCCTGAGTCTGCATGTTACTAGCTCCTTCATTCTTCTCTTAATCCACTGACCCTGAAGTGGCCAGGATAAGAGTGCCTCCAACTCAACTCATAAACCTCGGAATATCCACTGCCTCGTCGAGTGTCCTTCGAATCTGCTACCGGTGGAGCTCCTCTCTGATCTCGTCTGTTACAGACTACCAAAAGCCTTGAGGTGAATCATAATTGGGATGAAAATCTCAACCAATATTCTGTGCAACTTCCACTTCCGTGGAACAAATGGCTCCTCGAAATTGAGTTTCACGAAAGGTAAGTGCTTCAGACCAACGTTTCTTGAATTCACATTCATTTCTATAATCAGCTAAAGACTTTATTATTCTATTGCCAACATCAACTTCTTCATGAACTGATACATCATGGTATGTATTTTGAAATAATGTTTGTCTTTCAAACGCACGTTTCATGAAATTTAATCCGAAAACAAATTCTAACTTAGTGATACACATTATCAAACCGTGAGCTTCACCACCAATTTTTGGGTCAGTGACTTCAATTTCTTCTAAAGTAAGCAGAATATCTACTAGGTGTTGTTGAACGGCACACAAGCTATCATACCTACTGCTAAATTTGTGTCGTTTAGTGCTTTGAGAGACAAATTATTACCTTCAGCACTGGCTGCACAAGCTAAATTCTTTACATTTGTAAACATTGCATGTTGATTGGGAGAAGCTTCTATGCAACAGTAAAATTGTTATATTGTACTGAAAACATTGCATACAAAAACAATGCTCTTAGAGGCATCTGCAAGAGCGCAATTTATAGAATGCATGTAACAATGTACATACATTATATGGGGATTGCTTTCTTGCATTCTCACTACCACTCTTTTGTAAATACTGCTCATATTTCATGCTCCATCGTAACATTGAGTGTATATTTCAAGGGTTGATACCAAATTTTTTGAAAATAGAGAGAGGTACCTTGTACTAAGTTTCACCATCAGTCAAACCTGTTTTGAAAAACCCAAGAAATCGTTCTTCAATTTCCAGATCCTCAGTGACATTTATTATTACAAGAGATTGCTGCTCATGATGTGAAATGTCTGGTGTTTCATCGACAATTATGGACAAATGCTTGCTTCTTAGCACTTTCAAGTATACTGTCTCGCATTTGATTTGCCACAATTTCCAGCATTTCATTTTGTAAATCGTGATGAACATAATTACAGAACTTTTCTCTATCTAAAAACATTTTTTTCAATAGCACATTATCAGTTGACCTCAGCTATAATTCTACATAATTACCTCTGTAAACAAAACTGATTTTCTTAATGCTTCCTTGTTCCCTTAGTGCTAAACCTTGCCTTGTCAGGAAAAGCAAAGCCCGAAAGAGAACTTTCAAATAATAGCGATTTTTATTGACTTCTTTGTGATGTTGGGTACATATCTTATTCACAACACTTTCCTTGGCTTTTAGTCCCTCTTGCCAACATCGCAAAGCAGCAAGATGAATATCTTTCATGTTCTTTCAAGTGTTAGATGGCTTTTTTCCAGTTTTTTAAATCCCTTTGAAATAAATGTCTCGTCATAGAAACCTATGGTTCTAAATAATCGACAAGGGAAACAAAATACTTTGTCTCCAGCAACACTATATTCTAACCACTTATATTCTGCAAACCACAAACTTCTGAACTTTCTTCCTTTTGCTTCAATTCATTGAGCATAGGTTGAAATGGACCATCTTTGAAAAATTCTAATGCTGCTTGCTTACCGTGAAGTGGATCTCTACGCTGGAGCTGACTGTGAAAATATACAGACTAGTTAGTCTCACTGGACACACGGGCAGTTGAATCTTCTGCTTCAGTATTTAATGAAACAGACTCTTCAGAACTAAACTTGGAAACAGTATATACAACAATGGCGGTGGCGGATTGTTCGGTAGCACTTGTTGCTATCAAGTTCTGTTGTTTTGCAAAAAAAGTTAAACAAGGTTGACCTTGATTGCTTTGAATGCTTTATTGAAGCCTCTAATCAATATGTTTGCACATGAGAAAGTATCACACTGGAACAGTAATTAAGAGTTGCACACACTATAACGTACAGATACACGCGACACACAGTAAATAAATTTCACAGTATACACAGGTCTAGAAAACTCATTAATCTCCAAAACAGAAGAACTGTCACTCAAGTTCAGATGGCACATTTGGCTACATGTGTATCCTTGTGCTGTCTCAGGTTGAACTGAGATAGTGCACAAGGCAACAATGGTACATTTTTAAAAAAAGCTTCAATTTCACCCAGACCACCACCTCTCCATCGAGGTCAGGTGCAGAGCCAGAAGATGGGATGGATAATCTGTTCTAAGGACACTTATCAATTGTTGATTAAAACTGGATGAACATCAACAAGTGAACTTCTTACATATCTAGTAATTCTCCAGTATAAATTAATCTGATAATACTATGTGACAACTCATTTTTATTGCACATTGTATGAAAATTTGAATTAGAAGTTACATAGACTTTGGGAGGACAATTTTTTGCTACCTCATTAAACAAATTAAAGGAAATACAATAAGGTGATACCAAAACAAGGCTAGTTTAAATGTTTTTTTATAATTCTTTGTTTTAGAGGGTTAAAATGAAATCTTTATTCTTTCTTACAAAATGAGACATGCCTCCCCCCCCCCATCCCAATTGTCACCACTTTATTTAACAATGTAGTAAATACAAATCTATTAATCTAAAGAATGTTGTAATAAGGTACAATTGGTATTTACTTTATAATTATCATAGTTGACCGGCTCATCTACAATGATTTCTCAGTTCAGTATTTAAGTATTCAAGTTTGGCACTCCTGTTCTACAATATAATCCAGCTATGACATGTTCTAAAGTCAGATACCAATAAGGATTAACCAAGAGAACATTTAAGGTCCTGATGATGACTTCAGAATTAAGGAAAAATGTTGAAATATATGAGTACTGTCGTACAATTTACTAGACATTGTTACAGATTAAAGTGTGAGGGTATTTTACATATAGTGAATCAGCATAAAATAATGAAATTAAAATGGAATCGTTCTCGATTTGGAAGTTGTTTTTCTTTTAACCATCAAGCTTATGTCAATATTGTAAGTCCAACTCTAAGTGGCTGACAATGACAGTCAAACATTTGCTGAAGTAATTCACTCATTAAATTAAAAATATTTGCTTGTAATTCAAACATTATGTGAAGTTTTTGAGAATAGAATAAACTTATTTACCAACCTGAACTAAAATAAGCTACAGATAAAGATAATATCTCCCAAGAGGGGAAATCAAATCTGCTCAATACTTACTTGGTACCAAATAATTAATAGATTGAACACAGCAAAGATATTTTGCATAGTTAGTACTTAATAACACTAACACTAACCTCCAATACGAAATAGATAAACATTTTCCAGGAGTGTATTCATCTACATGAATGTGATCATCCAAGCGGTCTCGGCACAATCTCAATGTCTGTGAGTATAAGACCTAGAAGCATCAATTCATGAAAACATATGTATTTTTAAAAGATAAAAATATCAAGTAATTAAAAATTAATTTCATACCTCCAGTTGTAGACTCTGACAGAAAAAATGCAAACAATTGTACACTTCAGTTAGAGGGTTAGGATTATCAACGAGTCTGGCTTGAATAAGCTGATGGATATATTGCACTTGCAAAGAATGAACTAAGGCTTTGCCATCTAAAAGAAAAAGATCAACAACAATGAAAAAATACATGTATGAAGTATTGAGGTACTTTAAGGAATATTCTAGAAACAATACCCCCAGTTTCCTTGTCTTCAACCAAGATGTCAATGTCCAATAATCTCCATGGTATATTTGGACCATCCCCCATCACTGTAAGAGAAACTTCAAATTCGTGTTCCACAATAAATGTTACTCGACCACTTTCAATCTGAAATGAACAACAAAAAGAGACTTTAAAAGAAACAAATAAATAAATTAACTACTATGATTTGTTTGCATAGTGAAAAAGTAATAATTTACAGAATAATATTTCCACATAAACTAAAAGCACACTGAAGTTTCTTGATATTTTAGACAATTCTTAAATGACTTTTTGGTTAAGATTGTAAGGACAGTGACTCACATCTCTCTGACTCATGACTAACCTGTCTGGGATAAAAAAATTTTTGGAAAGCAACCAACAAATGGCAGTGAATTTGTGCTCTAACCGAACAACTAAAATGAAAATTTGGAGGATGTAAGAGAATGGATAAACTGGCGAGCTTGGAGACTAACATGGACGGATGGAGGATCTGACAGAAGAAGACAATATGGAACAGGTTGATAACAATGGTGAGGAACCAGGAGACATACGTGACGAATCCGTAGATGAACAAGTTGCCACAATGCTTTTAAATTTGAGGGAGCACAGGACTACATATCTCAAAGAAAATTATACTGAAATGTTGAAATGCTTTCAAAAATGGAAAATATTCATTCTTTTGTGTGTTCCAAAAATTTCTTGATGTGTGTTTTCTGAACTTATATTTTTGTATTACAATCATTTGTTTTTCGATAAGTATTTACAACCACTGTAATTGGAACTATGAATATTCTGTTATAGAAGAAAAGAAAAAAATCTTCCAGTATTTTTCTATCATACATTATGAGGTTTTGAATAACACCAGATATTATAACTATAGACATGTTAACATTTATTGTGGTTTCTCTTTATATTTCAGATCCTTCTTTAGCTGGGCAATGAGTTCTATTTAATGACACTGAAACTTTCCTTCAGAGGCACTTCTCAATAGCGGACAATTTTTTCACTCCCCATCTCACTTTCATAATTTCCTAGAAACTTCCATAAAGGAAACACTCCCTATAGCCTGATTTTAAATCACTAAGACTATTCTATAAAGAACAGCAATTGTACATAACTCAGCACAGCGTATAAAGTGCCACCAATAACAACGTTCTCCCTGGTATCACGTAAGTATTTACACAACGATTCATGCATCATTATGTACACTTTTTTGGTACCGTGTAAACTCGCTTCTCTGACTGGTGTAGTGATGATACAAATTCTGACACAATGTGTTCTCCACCCTCACGTTCAAATATTGACACAACGGGAGTTTCCAAAAATCCAAAGAAACATTTTAGGGAGTTTTCAAAAAACAAGTATTTCTACATGGAGAAGCGGAGAAATCAAATCGTGACTTTTGAAGATGTCCTAAATTTTTTCAATAAATTAAAAAATACCTCTTTTCCTCAGTACTGCTAAGCAAGGGCCCAGGTTTGATCCCCCACTTAACCAGACTGCCTCACATTCCCCAGCAATCCAACACTAATTGTAATGCTGACATCAAAACAATAAAGAAAATTGTTCAATTTATATCACAAGGAGCAAAGTACTATATTTAAAAAATCCAAACCTTCAGGTTTCTCATCTGAGGAAGAAGATTTCCAGTAACAAGGCGATGTTGAATCACTTGGTTAAGTCGCAGCAAAGTAGCTCTTTTCTCTGATGGCGTAATAGGGTCAGGAGGAACAATGCGCTCCTGAAAAATGACACATAAACATAAAATTTGCAAAATAAATAATAAGAAGAAGAAAGAGGAGAACACTTTCTATTTTTTTACTATATAATCACAGAAGTTGCCATTATTTTTATTGTTCATGTTGTTGAAAGGTAACTTTATCATAGTTATAAGGTTGTTGAAAGGTAATATTATAAAGTGCACACAATAGAGCATACACTGTGGGCAGGCCACCTCGGAATCAGGAAAAGTAAACCATTTCCATGACCTTCAAAAGTCTGTAACATATTTCAGTCAGAACCCTGTCACATGTTTAGGACTTTCTTTCAACTTATACCATTTAAGGTACTTCATAGGGCACACAAAGAGAGTAGAGACAATTAGCTTCAGAAAGATTGCAAACTAATTTTATTTTACTTATTTTTTTGTATTGAAAGAAAGGAAATATTATCGAGAGGCAACATTTTTTTTTTTTTTTGTGGGTCTTTAGGGCTCATCAACAGCGAGGTCATTAGAGCCCTTAAAACTTGTACAGGTAGGGAAAATGCAGTTACGCACTAGGGAGAGCCAACATGACTCTCCCCGCGTGTGGGACTCGCCGAAAGACTCAGCCATACCCACTAAAAACCCTCCTGCATTACAACTCAAAACACAAATTCCAATGACTTTTACTAAAAACATAAAAAAAAGAAGAGGAAAGAGGAAAATGAAAGATACCCTAGCCCTAATAGCGTCGGGATCGAAAAGAACAAGAGGTGACCAAGGGAGGTCAGAAAAGAGAAAGGAAGGAGCATGGCACAAGTAAGTGGGAGCAATGCCAGACTCAGCTCGCGGCCCCGTGTTCGCCAAACACGTACTTACTAGATGTAAGTCCCCTGGGGGATCGAGAGGCAACAAGTAGGGGAACAGCATGTTTCATTAGTTCCATTGAAGAATCCCCACAGATAGTCAGAAGCATCTATTGGCATTTTAGAGACCAAGATCACATATCAGTTGAAAGATGCAAATGATCAAAACAGAAATAAATTGATTGCCAAAAACAAGTCAAAAACTGAATGACCATGTGGAGAAAAAAACAGCTAAAACCACAATGCAAGCATGAAATAGTTATGAAGAATATTGAACAGACACATTTGGAGGATAACAATAATCCTTATTTGACTTTCTTGACACAGCTGCAAAACAATAAGGTTCATCAAAACTATGTCTCATTTCCTCAATTTAAAATACAGTAACCCATATATATCTAACTCAAGAGAACTGGGAATGAACTTCAATCAACCAAGAACTTTTCCAAAAGAATCGAGAAATAGCTTCCACCAACATACAAACACTTTCCAAAGCGCTTATGTAATCTTGTGTATACTCAAGTCAAGATTTCTCATGTCAATGTTAACCATGCTCCTCAGTTCCATGAATGAGATTCTTTTCATTCATTTAAAGAGTAATAATCAACTGTGAACAGTTAGAAAATTAAGAGGACCTAGAATCTTAGCTCTCCACATGCTTTTCAAGAGTCATCTCATGAACAGAGAAGAAGCAAGAGTCAGACAGTTATAAATTACTCCAGAAAAACAAACTCCCACTGCCACCTTGTTCCAACAACAAAAAATTTCCCACAAAAGGTAAAAGAGACTTTGACCACACACTCAACAGCTAGGGTGTACATGAAGTTACAGAAGAGTCAATATTTTGGAAGTGTAGGAGCAAAGTAAAACCAATGCTTTGAAACAGGCAGAAGCATTTTCATATCAATATTTTAATTGGGTTGTTACCAAATTGAATATTAAATTATAGGCCAATTTCAAAAGTTTTTTTCAAAAATTGTTATTATTTTGAAAAATATTTAAATTTTTGGACAGGATCTTTGCATAATTCAGTTTTAGAAATGAACTAGTCCAGCATTTGCATATCAATTATACCAATTTAGATTACAGTATACCTGATAGAAAATTTAGCTCAGGATATGGTTACCAGCCATAATCAATTAATGAATAACCTAAAGAATAAGAAGGCTTTTGAATATGATCATGATAGAGAAGAGAACATATGTAAAATGTATAAAAATTCAAGTCAAACTTACAATAATTCAAAACGACTTTTCATCTCTCCATATCACAAACACCCATTGCGTAAAAAGTATTCATTTTGAGACATGTGATTGTCTTGACAGGAGTTGACAACTTGAAAAAGTTCAGCTTGAAAAAGATTGTAAAAGTAAATATAGAAGGGTTTCCTCTTAAACTGGTTATACACAGTTGGTAGCATTCCATGCAATGTACTGACAATCAGCTCCTCTTATCATGCTTTTATTTCCTTTACAAAGAATTATGTCTGTATGTATAGTGTATGTATAACCACTGTCACAATTTTCAAATTTTTGAAGGCTTCCATAAGTCATCACATTCTATATTTTGCATTATTCCTATAATTCTTTTGACAGTCTTGCAACTTCTGTTATTTGTGGTACTCACAAATCCATACCTCCCAAGAACAATCACAAAGTAGGCTGTTCTAACAGGTGGAGAATCACTGATACTTAGAAGTCATTTTAGAACACACTGTGATGCTCAAAGCTTCCTGCATAAGAGGTCTACTTGGTCATCCCAGGACATCCTAATTCCTATTATTGTCTCAAAGTACTTGGCTCATTCCGCTCTGTTCTGATTTGTGACAGTGTGCTTTTCATGTCAATGAAACAACTAGTAGCTCTTATGATCAAAGTCATTTATGAATATATCCAGAGTATCAGGTTTCTTTTTATTTAACAATAGATCTGTGTCATCTGCATACATTTACCAGAGCAATATGGTTAGCAATAGTCATTAAGATCAAGTGTAATTAGTAAAAAAGATTTCTCAATTTCTCTATCAGTTTATCATGGGTAAGGTAGTCAAAGGCTTTACTGTAATCAAGAAGGATACTCCTAGTTGGATTTCCCACTTGTAGTTGGTTGATTAGGAAGAACTCGTAGGCTATAATTTACAAATTTTTTCCAGAAGTGAAACAATTCTAATCTTCTGTTAAAAGGTCATTAACAGTGAGGTGGTTAATTAGTCTAACAAGCATTTATATTTTTGAAAAATTTGGCAGAAGGGAGATCAGATAGTAGTTCGATGTTTGTGTAGCAGTCAATATCTCTGGTTCAACACTAGACTTTATTTCAACGCACTCACGGCAGGGTTCTATACTTGCCCATATTATCTTTACTTTACAATAATAGGATGTTTGAAGTCAGCTGAAGTTTGGTAAAATTGCATCAAATGCAAATATTATACTTGTTTCTGAAAGAAGAACAGTTGTACTACAACATATCTACTCGGAATAATTGACTTTTTGAAAACAAATAAACTTAACATGATACTAAATCTATTTATAAGATACTTAATTAGAACATAATTTAAAGAGTTTGAATTGACTGTCGCATGATGGTTGAAGTAGGTAATATAGTCAAATACTTGAATAATGTTAAATATTAAGCCTCTTATGTGATTGAGACATTATTTAAAATATAATTACAGGTAAAAAATAAATATATTAAGAAAGCATTTGATGTATTACTGAGGTGTAACTAGGGACCACAGAAAATAGCACGTATTTTTTTACCAAATGAGCTCCTATTTTTTTACAATCCTATTTTCTTAGTATCCATTAATTTGAAATTAGGTTTGAACAACCTGGAATTAAGCCATATTTGATACTTATACTTAAGTTTCAGTTTGAAGAATAGACATATATTAAATCCATATGTTGATTAGCACATATGCAATCCTTTTATGATGAATCTATTTCATGATGTATTACTTTCCAAACGTGAAAAGGAAGATAAAATTGAACTCAAAAAAATAATGGACAAGCAAAAGTAGAAAAAGTTTCAATGTTTACTTACCGCACAGGCATATATACAAATTAACAATATTTCAACATTTACCAAATTATATTCTATAAAATAATTACGCATTATTCTCCATGTTTGTTTTACATCACTTACAACTTATACTGAGAAAAATACCACTCACCGCCCAAACTCTTGAATTAGAAAGTGTCAGGAGTTAACAAGCTCACACTTAACGAAATACACATTATTCAACTCAATACCACTAGCCCCCCAGGGGACAACATCTAGTAAGTATGTGTTTGGCAAACACGGGGACTCAAGCAGAGTTTGGCATTACTTCCACTTACTTGTGCTACGCTCCTTCCTTTCTCTTTCCTTGGTCATTTGTTGTTCTTTTCGACTTCGATGCTATTAGGGCTAGGGTATCTTTCATTTTCCTTATATTTTGTAATGTTTTGATATATTGTAATTCAGGAGGGTTTTTAATGGGTATGGTTGAGTCATTCGGCGAGACCCACATGCGGGGAGAGTCATGTTGGCTCTCCTTAGTGCATAACAACATTTTCCCTATCTGTAAAGAATTTTAGGGCTCTAATGACCTCAATGTTGACGAGCTGTAAAGCCCCCCCCCACACACACACACACCAAAAAAGAAACTAGTTATTACGAGTGTGAATCTACCTTGTGACCGTCAATAAAACAATGGGGAAACTAAATGTACAACAACACTCCTCTACCCCTGGTGCTGTTTTATTAATTTACATATGCATAATTATTATGTTTACAGTGAAAAAATGGCAATTGTGTGGCTGAACGAAATCCTTAAGGGATCTATATGAATATTTTTGTTTACACATTTTAAAATAACTATTACTAACTTTGAATAATTTTTTTTCTTTCTATTGTTTCATTTTGCAGATTTCTTGTTCATCAGTGAATTTGGCTTTTTCCCCCAAATTTTTGCAGAAAGATCACATTTATCAAAATGCTTGATTTTTCCCGGTTACTAGATATACCTTTAAGCTATACTTCTAGATTAAGAGAAATTATATAATAATTTTAATGGCTTACACAAATAAACAATATTCAAAACCGTAAAAATGGGAAGAAGGGGTAAATAGAAAATCAAAGAATGTAAATATATGTTTCTGTATTGATATATAAAATCTACATAAATCTGATAAACCTAGTACATGGCCAAATTTAAAACATTTTAAGCCTTTTACAATTCAAAAATTAAGAAAACTTATTGACAAATACAAATTTGTGGCAAATTATTTTATTCATTTAAAATTAACTTACATCACACCTAAATGATGGATAAATAGTATATAGTAGGTGCGCATGTATGTGTGTATTCTCTCTCTCTCTCTCACACTCACTCTCTCTCACACACACTCTCTCACTCTCACACTATATATATATGTGTGTGTATGTCTCTGTGTGTGTGTGTGTGTCTGTCTGTGTGTGTGTGTCTCTGTGTGTGTGTGTCTCTGTGTGTGTGTCTCTGTGTGTGTGTGTGTGTGTGTGTGTGTCTGTGTGTGTCTGTGTGTGTGTGTATTATGTCACATTATCAGGGGTTGAAATATGAAGTCATCAATCTTAGTTTCTTGCAGTTTGAAAGGATTTTCCTTACTTCATTTCTAATATTTCTCAAATTCATTATGTCCTGGAAGTCAAAATTTCATTGGTACCTGCCTCTAAGTTTCGAGGAAACTACATACAACTGTGTAAATAGTAGGAAGCAGTTGAATTTATATATAATAATGCATTTATTGTCAAAAAAAGCAGTACAAACTGTGTATGACGACATGAAGGACAATAAACTAATTTACCCTATAGTAGAAATTGTGGCTGAAACTCTTTTTTTTTCATCGGAAGAGTGAGCACCCTGGTTAATCGCAAACACAGTTAATCGAGGATCTACTGTACAGTTATTTTTGATGTAATATTGTTTGAAGCAAATATATCTTTTTCTAATTATGATCATTTATTCAATTTTTGTGGCACTACCCAAAGTAAGTTAAATTTATAATTTATTTTATTATAAATAACAAAAAATAAAAAAATTGGTTAGTTAATAGACTAGCCTAGAATTCTTAAATATATAAGGTTTAAAGGTTTCAAAAATTGTACATCATTAGTCGTAATCTTCAGGAAAAAGTTACACATCAATAACTTCCAAAAATCATAGTTTTTGCAACAAATAAAGTCAGAAACTTTAAGGGTAAATTATAAGTGGATGAATCTTTTCGTGGAATATTTTTAAGTTTGAATTTATGGTGTTTATTGACCTTGTTTCTTGTCATTCTGACATCCCCTCGTGGAAGTTAGGAAGCTGAGAGAAATGCATTTTAGAGTGCATTTACTAATCTTTACTCACTTGTTTTAAAGGGATAATTTATCCTAATAATGAGGTTCACTTACAAGTAATCATTTATCTTCTGTGAAATGTGAAAGGTTCTTGTCTTCATCTACATATATAATATGTTTTGTACTTGATTTAAATACATAAATATTTAAAATTCCAATTTCTATTAGATAAAACAAGAAAAATTACTAAGTCAATTCTGAATTGAACATGATTAAAGCAAAAACACTGAACTCCACACTCGCTCTGAAGAGTTTGAGGTTGTTTAATGATGTCACTTGTTTAATAATGTATTCTAAAGAGAATTACACAATACTATAAATACAAAAGTCAAGAAGATAAAGTAAAAAATAGACTATATATTTTACTTACCCGGATGCATGATGGCAATCTTGAATAAGTTCCTGTCGTCAAAACCTCAACTGCAGCAGGAATATGAAAATTTGGTAAACGAGCATGAACTAGAGTTTCTCGTGCTATTCTAGCGAGCATGTCAGCAGTGTCCACAAATAACATTGACTGTTTATCCAAAAATGCCATTATATGCTGGAATAAAGACATACAACATGAGAAATAATGTAAAATGACATTTAATAACAAGAACCTGCAGAGAATAAATTACTTACAGCTGATTTATCAACCTTTGAAGCACTATTTGCCCATTTAACTAGGGCAAGTAGTCTCACAAATAACTGACGAGTTCGTGCAGAAAAATTATAAATTTCTATTTTTCTCTCCATATCAGTTTTGCGAGGGAGCCTATATAGAACAAATCACAAATTATTAAATCGTTATTTCCTTCACACCTTACATATGTAAGTGCATACTCACAACTCAGCCAATACAGTCAGTTCATGATAAGTACGTTGAATAATAAAATCAATGAGCATAGCGAGAGATATAGATCCACCTCGTGACCCTTCCTGTGGAACATTATTGCCCACTGGTGTTTGGTGTCCTTCCAAGGGAACAGGAGCCATTGTGTACACTGACCTAAATTTGGATAGTATTTTGGTAAGCAAAATAGGGGTAAAGCAATTACGTAACAAGCACATGCATATAACAAGAACTTCAATTTAAGAAGTTCACAATTAAGTCATAATCTAAGATAACAGTGAATGACCATGTTTATTCAAATAGTTTAATTAACAATTAAAGGGCAAGTTAAGTTTACAAGGAAAATCTAACTGGAATTACTAAAAAAGAAGTTACTCTCCAGAAAGCATACATTTCTAGGTGAGCTTTAGACAGAAGTAATGGCAATTTAAAAAATCAGGCTCACTAAATTTCACCTCTTGTCAACATATGTGAAATTTTGCTTGAACAATAGTCAGTGAGCATTCTCAAATGAAACAAATAAATAAAGATGATTAAGGATCGAACTTTGAATTCACTTTAGTCAAAAGTTGGAATATATTTAAGACTTCTATTTCATCAAAAATATTCAATTTTTAAAATTAGATAAGTCTAAATCCTTTCTAGAAACAAGTTGGATTATGTCTATTATTCTTTTCTCTCTCTCAATTTTGCGGATTTACCCTAATTAAACTAATCCCAACAAAAATTCAAACTATTTGAGGTTTCATTTTAACAATATTAACCACATTCAAGCATACTATTGAATAACATAGATCATGATTTCATGAAGGTGAAGTACGTTCTCTTCTGATAAGTAAAGTCAAACGCAATTTTTCAACTGAAAGACAATAAACATAAGAAACAAAAAGACATATCCTTAATATGAAATATAAATAAAGGGTCAATACAAGATCTTACATTCTGATGAAAAATTCAAAGGAAATAAATCAATGACCATTCATTAAATGAAACAAAAGACAAAAACAAGGAAGATCTCCAAGAAGATGAGTCAATAATAAAACCAAATCATTATAAGTTAAAATCATGATTAACTTGAAATGATTAGAAACTTTGTGATCTACAGTTATTCATCATCTATTGCACACTTTCTTAAGGGTGTTCCAAGGAAATAAGACACAAAATAGTAGATAAAAACAACCAGTGAAGGAGAAATGATAAATGGTAGTGGAATACGGTACTCTCATAACACCTGTCACAGACCCACACTGTCTGTCAGTCTGTCACAAAAGATTCTACTTAGATCAAAGAGTTTCAGAAGTTATCCGAAGAGTGCGCTAGCTATTACAAGAAGAGTTACCCAACATAAAGAGGAGAACTCTCAAAGAGTCCTTGTGAAATATCAAGACATCAATTAGCCAGTCTGGGTAAATTTAGTTTTTGTTTTTTACATTATTGATTTCATTATTTTACAACACAAGTTACATTTATGAACTTTTCAAATCTTGGAATTCCATTTTGTTTTCATTTTGAAGTAAGTTAATAACTTCTGTACTAAAGCTTATAAATACTTGAAATAACACAAGATTAATTCTAAAGATTTTTATTTATTTATTTCAAATACTTGAATGTATCTTACTAAGAAACAGAATGGACAGAAGTATATGAATACAGAACTTTTCAAATTAAGTCATACATGACAAAATATTTTCACAATACAAATTCATAAACAATTGAATTAAAAAACAATTAAAAACTCAATTTTTGTATTTAAAATGATACTCTAAAATAGAAAATAAGCAATTTTCTGAATATTGATGTTTATCAAATTGTCGGTCACTAGTTTCTCTTTACGAACAACCAAGTTTAATGAAGTTATTATAATCATTACATTATAAAAAATTAAAAGCTTTCTTTGGTCATTGATTATTACCTTTAAACTAATAATGTGTAAAATAATAAGAACAGATTTCTAACATTCTAGAAAGATTTTACAAATTTCTGAGAACATGAAAATATTTTGTACTTCAAAAATCAAATAATATACCAAACTCTTGGACTTCATATAATACGAAATAATGAAAGTGAATTAAAAGTTTCTGTGACAAACCTGATAATTTCCACAGTTTAGAAAAATATTGAAGTGTCAGTTGATGATAAATTAGATCACATAATAGCAAGTAGGCATGTGGTAATGGATCATTTGCCAACAACACTGACAGTCACAATACTTCTCATTCATTTCAAACACGATACGTCCATATAGATCAAGACATAGTCTGAACTTAAGTCACACACAGATCACACAATATAATCACTGTTCCTGCTCTGTGCCCAGCTAGACACCTGAAAGCAGCCTGCTGGCAGCCTGCAAGACACCCAGCGTCAGTTCAGCGTCTCAAATGACAACCACTATCGAACGACGACTATCGACAGATTCGTGCGCAAAATATCGATATATATCAAACGTTTCGAAGGGTTCATCGCATGATCGTCATTAACTTGTGTGATTTAAAACGTCGCTCAATTTAACAATTGTACCAAATAATTCCCCGGTAATTACTTATAAAATTATTGCCGATGACATACTATCGAAAGCTGTTCGAGGATTTTATTAATTGTAATCAACAAAATGCCGATAAATGTTCCGTGTTAAAAGAAAAAAAGAATTGTTAACTCTGATCCTATTGGTTGTACGATAACATTTTTTCTTCTATATTTGCGCAAATATGGCAGCTTTCCAGCTATCAAAATGAGAAATTCGCCAGAACTAATAGATCAAATTGCTCAATCGAAAATAACCTTTTTTTGACATTAAAAATATTATCAACCGATCCTTTGCACATTAATAGAAGATATGCTATAAAGACTTCCAAACAATTTCCACCTTGGTTTAGTGCAATACAACAATTTTTGGCGTAATGCAACAATTCAAGGAAACGTGATGTGTTAATAATTAAACATATTTCAGCCGCCAATGAATGAGCAGTGCACATCTGAAAATCGTTTTATAAGAACTCATAAAATCATAAAAACAAAAAGAGCTGATTTTTTCAAAAGGTAATAGATTGGTTATAGTTTGTTTGCAATCAATAATTAACGGATCTAATCTGACGTCTCATTTCATAGATCTTATTAGACCGACAACTCGCTCATTGAACTTTTTTGTCTATGATCTTTACCTGAATCTCAAGATTTCAAAAAAGTTCGAAAAATAACAAATTTTTCACTTGGAGAGTTTATTACAAAAAATTGTCCATCTTAGTGATCCTTCAAAGGATGTGGAGAGTCTCAGATTTTCGTATTTTACACGATACTCCGTAGCTCCTAAAATTTTCCTGGACATTTTTTATCCAATGCCTGGTCTTTTATTAAATGTTACTTACCTAAATGCTAAATACTTCAATAGCCAGGGATATAAAATCTGCCAATTCAGGAAAAAATATAGAAGTTCTTTCTCAATCGTTCCTAATGTTTTCGGATGTCTTTCAACTTTGCCACTCGTAAAACTTGTGCGCTTTGAGAAATTTTCTGCTCATAACTCGAAAATTATGTCTCTTATCCAGTATTTTTGTCAAATGAACTGTATAAAGACGCGCGTTAAAGTTAACTGTATATTGAACGCAACCGCTAAGCTACAAACAACTCAGTGCAAACTTAATTTTCACAATATCCATACTTGCATCAATTCATTATGTAATACAGAAAAAACAAACGTAATAAAATAATGAATAAAGAGATAATATTTTCCACGTCTATACCAAACATTCAAGTGAAATACCGTTAAAATTCAATAAAATAAAGTTAAAATGTTTTAAAGCACGTGAGTTACGTTAAAATGATTCAAAGCACGTGAATTGTCAACAGGCAGATACGCTAAATACGAAATTTGAATGAAATAGACTCATCTGTTTTGCCAGAATCGGTGCGTACAGACGGATAGATGGGATGTAATTTACTTCCAAACCATTCAATTTCGGTTGTTGAATTTTAAAATACCTGAAAGCAAAAGTGTAAAGGGATGGTACAGCGGTTCATTACCTACCTGTTGGTAGACGGTATCTTCAGTTGTGTTTCTAACCGCAATAAGCCTCTCGAGTGTGTGGCATCAGTTGTCCGCGCATGCACCGCGCATATACATATAATGAGCAATTGCTTTGGCCTCCTAATTAATTAATTAATGTTATTATATGTATAATATTTCTGAATTTTTGTAATATGATATGGAAGTGAGTCAAAGTAAAGGGTGGGGTGATAATTTATTGTGGGGGAGTCTGTTTCATAGGGTGTAGCGGGGTGGGCACCCCTGATGTACGTTATTTTGAAAATAGTTATTACTTTAAGTTCAATTAATATACTATGTCATACAATTGTGATGATAATACTAAATTTATTGTCAAGTTCTAAATGAGAGTTAGTTCGCGTAAAGCTCACAAACTGAGTCAAAACGCTGGTGGCGAGACCCGAACTCAACAAATTCGTTATCCACCGTATAACTAAAAACATATAAGTGAGCATCTGATTATAATCACTGAATCAGAAGTAACTTTAAAGGAGATCGGCAAGACGTATTGCTCAACTTCGAAGATTTTTAGAATGGATATTATCTGACATCTCATCTCGTAACAAGTTCATAATAATCTCATAATCACGAACTGTAAAAATATCTAACTCAAAAATATCATGATAGGTGAATGATTTCAATCCATCTCGAATGAGTCATCTCAAAAATCAGAGTACACGACCTCGTCATGAACAACGAGAAGGAACCGAAGAAGAACTCTGATGAAGCAAACAAAAACAAGAACGTGTTCCTGTGGTGTTTGTCCTTTTGAAATCGTCTCCCCCGCCAGAACTCCAAAATCTTCGAAAATGACTCTACCCTTCTCTGACGTAACGATTTTTGGCGGTCAATGACTATCAATTTCTACTGCACGTGGAGTATCCCTGATAGGCTTGTCATGAAGTGACGTAGGTCAATTCTCAGCCAATGACCGTATTTGTAAATACTCCTGCATTTCCTCCGCGCGTCTTCCCATCTGTTTATTCTCCGGCACTTTCCATTAGTTACAACCTTCTTTTCTCGCCACTTTGTTTAACTAAGATAATAAAGCCTCATCCTCAGCGTTCTGACGATGCCACTTTATTTTGACATCTGATAAATTTCATCAACACTTTTTTTCCCCTAGGAGTCTCGAAGATAGGTTTGAGTGGACGTTCCCTCACCACTACGCTGCCGAATATCGCTCGCTGACTCGAAATTCCTAAGTGGGTACCCGTTCTACATGAATATTGTTTACAAAAGACCTATTCTTCCCTTCTTCTTAGTTCTGCGAAACAGAGTATCGTTGTATCTTTCTCGAGAATCCTAACAAGATGTCTCCCCTAAATTCATATTTCGTCTCGAGACATACCAACGTCTCCTCTCAAAGTGGCTAGGGCACGTACACATATATCAACCCGTCCCCTTTACCCAGAGACAGTAATTGCAAATGTCCCTTCGAACTGATTCTCTAGTATCCTTTCCTCCCTTCAAGAATTGGTTATAACACAGACCTACGAAATAACACTTCATATTTATTTTATATTTTAAACCTCACCTGAGTGTGTTCCTAACCAGTATATTTCCATCGTGTCATCCCTTGTGGCTATTACTCTTGACACACAAGACCCCGTTTAAGTTCCTGAAACCAGCTTGCCAGCCTGCTCGCTTCTCGTCGCAAGACAACCTCCATTTCCAAGTGTTTGTTACACACACACCCTCCCCGTGGGTCACCACCTTGACGGAGCACTGACCGTGCGGGTGGCGAGGGCTTGCGTGCTCTAATGAGGCCGGGGGCTATGGCGGCAGCAGTTGTATCATTGAACTGGGCGTGTGTATGCGCGTTAAGTGATGGTCTAACTGCTGGCAGGGTCACCCATGCCGCACAGGTCCCAGCTGAGGAGCCAGACTAAGTGTGTCCTTCAACTACCTGTCTGTTCTCGTACACCTCCTGATTCCTTACCTATTTCCCTCAGGGGTTCCCAACTGGGGAGTTCGTGGTTGGCAACCACGGGGTCCTGAGCTGTGTCAAGCATTTCTTCCACTTACTTGTGCTTGATTCTCTCTTCTTTTAATCTTCTACTGCGCCTCCCTTGGTCAACTCTTGTTCTCTTCGACCCCGACACTATTAGGTTTCGAGGGCTAGGGCATGTCTTTTCTATTTCCTGTCTCTTTTCTCTACAACCCCAAGGTAAGGCGTAATGCGACCCGTGCCGAGGCTTGAATGATGCAGGGGGTTTTCTGCATCGCAAACGGAGCCTCTGGGATACCTGGTGACCTCCTAGAGTAATAAACCTTACCTGGACATGCGGGGCTCTACATCTATTCCCTAGCTTCTCGTGGGAACATTATGGATGAATACATTAAACTTATTAAATCAAGTGGGAAGGAAGGAAGTACGGAGGACGAAATTATTGTGTCCAAGAAAGCGTTGGTGTCTCTAGGAAAAATGATAGACGAGCTGGTGGAGTATGTTACACCTCGCAACAACGTACATAAGGAAATTAAAGAACTTGTGCGCGTCATTAAATCTGGCATTGGCGCGGTGGAGCAGGGAAGTACCTCAGTTATTACTTCTGAGAGTAGAGTGGTGAGCACTCAAACAGACGTCTTGGCCGAACAAAACCTAGTGTCGTCTGATTTGGAGTCTCACACGGATGTGGGCCCTTCAGATGAAGTAAACCCCCCTAACCTTCCGCAGGTACATGATGTGGAAAGTAAATGGCAGAAGGTGAAATCAAAGAAGCGGCAACGGCGAAAACAAAAGACTGATAGGCTGGACACCCCTCAAGACTCGCAACCCCAAGATATGACAGAAAGTGGGCGAGAGAGGAAGAGTGAATGGAGACGGAAACGTCCAAGGTTTAGACGACCGAATGCCCTCGTCGTTAAGGCAAGAGACGGCAAATCTTACGCCGATATACTTCGGTGCATGAAGAATGCTCCCGAATTGAAAGATTTGGGCACGAATGTAATGAAGATAAGGAAGAGAACCTCTGGGGACATGCATCTTGAGTTGATGAAGTCACAAGGTGATTACGTGCGTCAGCTCTAAGCCACTGCAGCAGAAAAACTTAAAGAAATAGCGGATATTAGCTCCCTCATTCCTGAGATTAAGCTAGAGCTCAAGGATTTGGACGAGCTGACCACAGAAGCAGATATCTGTGAGGCCATTGAAAGTCAATTTGAAGGTGTCAAAACTGGGTAAGGGACGGTCAAGTCCATTCGTAAGTCCTACGAGGGAACCCAGGCAGCAGTGGTAAGCCTTCCAAGGGATTTTGCCAGGAAAGTCGTCGAAATGGGTAAAATCCACATCGGTTGGGTTGTCTGCCGTATTCGGCATCAGGTCTCCGTAACCAAGTGTTACAAATGCTGGGGTTTTGGACATTTAGCTCGGAATTGCCAGGGACCTGATAGAACCAAATTATGCTTAAGGTGCGGTGAAGAAGGACACATAGCTAAGACGTGTGCCAAAACGCCGAAATGTCTCCTCTGCGAAGAAGAGAAAAGTAGCTACTCCACAGGCAGTGCCACATGCCCCAAGTTCAGGGAAGCTGTACAGAGGACTACCAAACGACCACTATGAGGATTATCCTCAAGAACCTCAATCACTGTGAGGCCGCTCAGGACCTACTGACTCAGACAGTTCGAGACCTCAACATAGACGTTGCTATACTCTGTGAACAATATAAGAACCTCGACAAACCGACATGGATATTGGATTCGACACACCGGTCTGCCATATGGGTGTGTGGCAAACGTTTTGTCCAGGATTTTATGAAAACTACGAAAACCGGATTTCTATGGGTTAAAGTTGGGGATATTTACATCTACAGCGTGTATGCCCCACCTGTCCCTAACTCTTCGTTTGCAGAGTTTAAAGCCTTGATAGACGAGCTTGAAATAGACGCGAGACATAGGAGGCCTCTAATCATTGCAGGGGATTTTAACGCTTGGGCTGTCGAATGGGGAAGCAGGTAACCAACTGCCGGGGCAAAACACTTCTGGACGTCTTCGCTCCCATGAACATCGCCGCAGCTAACAGGGGGACTACTCCTACTTTTTGTAGAAATGGGAAAAGTTCCATTGTAGATGTCACGTTTATGAGTGAGTGCCTTGACAGAAAACTCCACTCATGGCGGGTAACTGAGCACTACACGCAGACAAATGCAAGGCGAGCTCCACATCGTAACGGTACGTGGAATGTTCGATCATTTGATCGTGATTCCTTTGCTGTTATGATGGAGGGCAACATTGAAATATCGGGCAATGCGGAAGACATGGTTGAAGAAGCAATGGCATTCATCGACAGTGCATGCACGGCCTCAATGACCAAAAACTGCCAGAGGAGTAGACAGTCCCCGGTATACTGGTGGAGTAACGAAATCGCAGAACTTCGCAGAACCTGCAACCGTTTTAGAAGACTGGTGCAACGTGCAAGAGGGCGACCGGAATATGATCTCCGAAGTAGNCGTGCAAGAGGGCGACCGGAATATGATCTCCTAAGTAGGCAACACAAAGAAGCCCGTGGCGCGTTAAAGAAGGCCATTAAAGTCAGTAAACGGAAAGGATGGGAAGACCTTTGCAAGGAAGTGGATAACGACCCATGGGGCAGGCCTTACAAGACGGTAATGGTCAAAGTGAAATCCCGGATTTCACTATCCCCCACCAATCCGCGGTTCCTGGAGGAGATAGTCTCAGTACTATTTCCGAAACAGGAAGATGCAGCATTCGTTCCACCTGTAGTGCAAGAACCTGTCCCAGTTATCACGCAAGAAGAGCTGGTGATGGCTAGTTCTAGAATCGGGGACATAAAGGCGCCTGGTCCTGACCGAATACCCAATGTTGCCCTGAAAACCGCCATCAAGACCCGACCGGATATATTCCTCGACACCTACAACTCATGTCTCTGTCAGGGGATTTTCCCACGGCGCTGGAAACGGCAGCATTTAGCTCTTATCCCGAAAGGGAAAAAGCCATCCGAAGATCCTTCCTCCTATAGACCGATCTGTCTCTTGGACACGGCGGGTAAGGTCCTGGAGCGCATCATTTGTAACAGGTTAGTTACTTTTGTAGAGGACTGCCAAGGTCTGTCAGATAGGCAGTATGGATTCAGGAGGGCAAGATCCACTGTAGATGCGATAGACACCATAGTTACCACCGCCCAAAATGCCATCAGAGGCAGACGGTGGAAAGGAGGAAGTAAGAAATATTGCGTTTTGGTCACCTTGGATGTAAAAAATGCATTCAACTTTGCCAGGTGGAGTTGCATCCTCCAAGCACTGCATGCATTGGACGTCCCTGGTATATCACGAAGATAATCGCAAAATATTTTGATGAGCGACAGGTAGTGTATACTACGGAGGAAGGCCCCAAGATGTATAAAATCATGGGAGGTGTTCCACAAGGATCAGTCCTAGGACCAACCCTTTGGAACATAATGAATGATGCAGTGCTGAGGCTTCCATTACCAGACGGAGCGATGAGTGTGGGATATGCGGATGACGTCGCCATTGTTGTCACTGGCAAGCATCTGTCAGAGGTGACTCAGATCTCAAACGACGCCACAGCTGCAACTCGCCGTTGGCATTCCTCCGTGGAACTACAGTTAGCGGAGAGTAAAACTGAAGCTATCTTCATTACAAGCCGAAAAAAGAGGGAAACCATCAACCTGGAAGTCGTTAACTGTACGATTGCATCCCAAACATCCCTCAGATACTTAGGAGTCCAGATAGATGCTAGGCTGCGCTTTGATGACCACCTTAGCTTGGTTAGTGATAAAGAATAATGCCAAACACGAGAGGCCCTAGACAAGGAAGATGGAAGCTCTTGATGAGCGTCATCACGTCTACCCTGCTGTATGCGGCCCCGATTTGGTGTCAAGTCACTGCGATCAAGACCTATTGCCGGCACATAACCACTGTGCATAGACGAGGTGCTCTTCGAGTGCCCTGTGCTTTTCGCACGGTCTCATATGATGCTGTATGTGTAGTGGCCGGTCTGCCACCGATCGACCTGGTGGCAGAGGAACGTACCAGGATCTACCGACGAGCGCAAGCAACTCCTGATGCTAACCTAAAGATAGTTAACGAGGAGGAGAAACTGGAGACAACGGAGAGATGGCAGCGCCGATGGGATGAGTCGACCTCAGGAAGATGGACCCACCGTATGATACCCAACATACGAATGTGGACCAAGAGACAACATGGGGAAGTAGATTTCTACGTCACACAGCTCTTAACAGGCCATGGCTGCTTCCGATCATACCAGGAGCGCTTTAAGCTAGACGAGGATGCATCATGCCCTTCTTGCACACCAGTCGGTGAGGACGCAGAGCATGTGTTTTTCTTCTGCCCTCGTTTTGATAACGAAAGGCAAGAAATACTACGTTTTGATTACGAAAGGCGAGAATTCTACGACAAGAAATAAGACCAGAGGGCAAAGTACATTTGATGCTTCTCTCTAAGGAGAACTGGTATGCAGTGGCCAACTACGCGTCCAGTGTTTTGAAGAAGCTCCGACATGAGGAAAGTATTCGTCGTGGCATAGAATAAAATCTAGCCATTGTGCCCCTCGCGAAGTAATGCTTAACGGCGGTTCCGTGGGGTGGCATGAAGAGAAATGGGAGGTGGTTATTAGTGGGTAAAAATCCCAAACACTGTGGAGTCTACTCCACAGCGTCTTATTTTCCCCTACCTTGAAAACACAAACACACACACACACACACA
>NNCF01130757.1:112048-166963 GCA_002313205.1 Laupala kohalensis
ATATATATATATATATAACTTCCTTTATTCCACTTTTTAACTCCAAGGCAAAACCTGATTGGAGATTTTTTATACTTTCTAGAAAAAATAAAAATAGCAGCAACATACAGAACATAGACATTACAGTTTAGTTTAACAAAAATATAAATTCTTGTCCCTAAATGAACTCCCATCTTCTAATATAAAATCTAAAAAATAATTGCTCATTAATATATTTTCTCAGTTTTTGAGTCTATATCTGACAAAACTATTTTAAATAGTCTGACTCAATTTAAGTAGTCTTTGCAAATAAAACAAAGAAGAATACACACCATACTGTAAACACACATTTCCATATTCACACTCATACAGATTCATACATGCTGTTCCTATACCTAAAGATATTAATACTTAAAAATAATTATAAATGTTAAGTTTTAATAATAAAACTTTCTTTTTGCTATTTATAACAATTTCATACATAATTTTAAATAATAAATTTTAAATATTATCTGTGGTAAAAAGACATTTTTTAAGATCCATCAAAAAATATATTAATAAATTTTGAGCTTTAATTTCTGGAGCTAATATATTATACATTTTTTGGTGCTAAAAATGAAAACGTTTTGGTAAAAAAAGTATTTGATGGTTTTGGCACAAATAAATCTTCTGCATTTCACAATTTCAACTTATATTCATTATTAGATTTATTATTTTCACTTCTCATGTAAAACACTTTCAATACTTTATATACATACATGTGCCTGAGAGACAAAATTTTAAATTCTACAAATAAAGGACATGCTGATTCAGTCTTTTTAATTTTCATTATTATTCTTATAAAATGTTTCTTTGAGGTAATTATTGGTTTCAAATTTGAGATATGTTCCCCCCAACACAAAATTGCGTAATCTAATCTACTGTGAACTAAAGAAAAACACAGCATTCTCAAAAGATCATTATTGCATATATTTCTCAAAAAGTAAAAGATTCTCACAACATTATTAATTTTCTGTTTCAATTTTGATATATGTTTTTTCCAATTTAATTCCTTGTCTAACTACAACCCCCAAATATTTAAAGATTCCACCCTCATTACTAACCCACACTCTGTATCACACTCATCATTACTTCTTATGCCATCTAAGCATTTATAAATAATTTTATTCTTCAGATTTATATTTCCCCTTAAGTTAAAGTTTATATATTTTGTTTTTTCAGGACTCAAAATCATGTTATTTTCTGAAAACCACAAATTGAATGCCCGCAAGTATAAGTTTATTTTTACCTCAATGTCTTCACATGAATCCTCAACATAGCACAGAGCAGTGTCATCAGCAAATGAAGTTACCTTTCCATAAAATTTTCCATTACACAGATCATTTATATATATTAAAAATAATCGTGCTCCCAAAACTGACCCTTGGGGTACTCTATACTTTATTTCACCAAATTGGCTAACTGTATTATTAACTCTAACACATTGTTTCCTCCCCATTAAGTAACTTTTATACCAATTATATACAATCCCCCTTATTCTGCAATCATATAACTAGTTAAGAAGTATTTCGTGATGAACTGTATCAAAGACTTTACTAATAACTAAAAATAGTCCTGTAACCCTTTTCCCATTGTTCATTCCATAAGCAACTCTATGCATGAATTCAAGTAAATCTGTCTCTGTACCCATTCCCTGTCTGAACCCAAACTCATTTTTACTGAAAAAATTTGTATTTGCCAAGAATTTTAATAATTTTTGTTTTACAATTTTCTCAAATATTTTTCCAAATGTAGACAACAAAGACATTGGTCTATAATTACTACAAGAAGTTTTAGAATCCTTTTTATATTTTAGTATAACTACAATTTCTTTCAATTTTTCTGGGAATTCACCCATTCCAAAACTTAAATTTATAAAATAAAGTAAAACACTAGATATCATATTATGAATTTCTTTTACACATGCTGTACCAATACCACCAAGCCCTGGTGAAGCACCTGACTTAAAGGAATTAATTGCAATTATAAGATCACTCTCTGTTGCAGGTCTCAAGAACACTGACTGAGAAATACATTGCTTTTTAAAACAATTTTTATGTTCCATAGAGTAAAAATAACTTGGTTTCTTTAGAAATTGACAAAAAGTAATTATTAAATTCATCAGCAAACATTTCAGGGTGTTATACTGTCTTACCACTTACTTCTAAGGATATTATAGAGTCATTTCATTTCTTCTGGCCTGTTACGTCCTTAATAATTCTCCATATTTTTTTAGTGTTACTGTTATAATTTCTAAAAAGTTCAGAATAATAATTATTTTTTAAAGTACATATTAAATTTTGCAATTTATTTCGATAATCTCTTACCTGATTCCTTTTTTCCTCATCATGAGAAATTTTCTTCAATGTCTTTAATAGGCTATTTCTGATTTTAATACGTTTACATATATCTAAATCTATCCAAGGTTTCAATCTAGCCATACTTGACGTTTTGCTCTTTATGACATTCCTAGAATTCAACATTATAGAATTTAATATTTCGTACAAGACACCATATTTCACAATCCCTCTTAATTACTTACTCCACATTCAAACCCGTGTGCAACCATTGCACATGCTTTCTCATACGCTTTTAAGACCCTTATCTATATAGTACGCAAAACTAACTTGACAAAGAAAAAAGCAATCATTTTCATGCTATTCCATATCTATGTTAACAAAGAAGTTTCATCTTCTCCGTATAAAATAAAGGGAAAGTCATTGCTTGAAAGTGACTGTTGTTCGGCATCTCTTTTCTTGAAATTTTGTGCAGAATCCAAAAACATCAACAATGTTTTATCTTTTTCATGGACGCCAAAAAATAGTTTGTTCTAAGAATTTTCCAGTAGGTTAATTATTCCGACCGCCGAGGGTAAGTATGTTAGTGTGAGCGAAAGGTTGTGTGTCAGAGAGCATCTGAGGGTCAAGACGACTCGAAGTGAGGTAGTCAATCGCCTTCCAGTATTTTACAGGTTATAGTTTTCTAAAGCTGATATCTCTAGCTTGGTATATCTGCACTACTAAATAGTTTTGAATTTTCTTGATTTAGTGGAAAAATGAGATCTATGCGACAAATAAACGAGGTAATAATTCGATTGATATACTATTTTCCTCCTTCTATACCAAACTTTCAAAAAAAAATTGAGACACTTTTGTTAAAGCTGCAAAATATAATTTAATAAAAAGGGTACTTTATATGTAGATCAAAGATTTTTCAGGGTACGTGCATCAACAAAAATTTGTTCGTGAAACTGTGGATATAAACTGTTTCTTTTGTAAGAATAGCGACAGGCCGACAAAGTCTCTTTTCCTCTTCATGCGATGTATTGAGGAGGTAAAAAAATTTTCAATTAGTGATTAGTGACGTACGTCTTGCTAAGGCAATTGACCAGAATATCGGTAAACTGCAGTATGCTGTGCGACAGCAGAATGGCGAAATTCTACAGGAGGTACGAACAGTCAAACAAATTATGTCCTTCAACGTAATTGCCGGTTTGAAGGTCAATATGATCACTCACCCCAGCTTAAACTTGTGCAAAGGATTAGTTAACAACGATGATTTTGCACAAGAGTAGGATGAAGACCTTAAATAATTCTTTGAGTCGGAAGGACAAGTCAATATTCACAGAACCAAGAGGAAGGTACAGGGGACGTTCGTCTCCTCTTCCACTGTGATTCTGACGTTTGGTCGGCCCTCTCTTCCAGAGAGCATATCCTGTTGTTTCTATACCCTGCATGTTCGCCAATGTGCTGAACCCTCTGCGCTACTTCAAGTGCCAGAGATTCGGTCACTCATTGGACCGCTGTAAGCATCTTGTGAAGTATATGTTATTTGTGGTACGCCGTCGCACGAGTCGTCACCTTGCTCATTGCCTCCGTGCTGTGTAAATTGGAAGGAAAGTCATCCTTGCAACTGAAGCACATGCACAAAATTCATCATGGAGATATATCCAGAAGATCCGCGTTAAGGAGAGGGTATCTTTCCCCAAGGCCGGGCATCGGTATGTGGTCAAATATCTCGTTAATATGGCAAAATCTTCTGCCAACAACAGTCAGCGCAAAGAAATCACCTACAGCTTCCTTTGATTTTTGAGGAATTACAGAGGTCACAGATGTGCAACTTCGAAGTGAAGGTATGTTTAGACGATTCTTCCGCTTTGAAAGAGGAATTCCTCGTGTGTAAAATACTTATCCCAACAAAGTATAAAGTAACACGAAAACATTCATCTGTTTCCACCTCTCTTTCCACACAGACCCAGAAACCGCAGTCTGCCGATAAATTATCACCCCGAAGTCCACCTCGGGGTTGTCCTCGGCAGATAAATTTACTTTTCCTAAAGTCCCACAGAGTACACATTAAAATCAGAATCTCATGTGCGCTCAACGTCTCATAGTCGCCGAAATAATTCGCGCTCACCAAGTAGAAGAGATAATGGACCTACTATGTCCGAAACTGAATCTTCCAGCAGTGATCACGGCGATTATCCCGGGGAAGGGACCACAGCAAAGTAGGAATTTATAGTCATCTAAAAGGAAAAAAACAGACATCGAAAAAAGAATGGATAAATACCAGGACAAGGCTATTCATTCCTGGGATGTGAATGGATAATCGTGTCCTTTCAGATGAACTCAAGCTCTTACTGACCCGTCGTGCTCCTCAAATAGTTTGTCTTCGTGAAACTCACCTCTTAGCGTAACTTATTCTCCCTTCGTGGCTATACCTGTTATATGGCAGACCTGAAAGGCGGTCTTCGTAAACACGGTAGTGGCGCTGTGCTCGTAAACACTTCTGTTCATGCCCAACAAGTGTCTGTAACCAGCGTATTTTAGACTGTATGTATGAGGGTGAACCTTCCATCCCTCACACTTCCGGTAGATAGTATTTATATCCCCCTGGACAGTCATTCTCGAAGAAGGATCTTGATGGACCAGTTGCCCCCCCCCCAATTCCTCATCCTCAGGGACTTTAATGTCCATAACTCGATCTAAGGTTTCTCTCACCACTGCCAAAATAATGATATAATTGAAAATACAGACCGAAAGAGGGATATAACAGCCGGAATGAAGCACTTCTCAACACAGGCCACTCCACACACTTCTGTAACACCTCCCGATCTTTCTCGGAACTCAATTTATATATATGCAGTTCCTCTCTTTTCCCAATCTTAGACTGAACAGATTCTTATACATATGAAAGGTTTTTTGCCCCTCGGTTTCTCGTCCCACTCTGTTATCTCAGAAAAAAACATATGGGAATATTTTTGACCGCAACATCAATCTTATGAACCTTTCGCCGATGTGGATGCTATGGCACTCCATTTTACAGACGTGGTTCTCGAAGCAGCCGCTGTCGCCATCCGTAAATTATCATGTAACCCAAGACATTACCCAGTTCCATAGTGGAATTCGGACTGCGCAAAAGCGGTCAGCGCTAGAAAGAAAGCATTAGCGCAGCTAAACAAGTGTCCCACTGTAGAAAATCTCATTGACTTTAAAAGGTGCAACGCCAGAGCAAAAAGACCTTTTCGAGAAAATAAGAGTTCTGGAAAACATATATTTCATCTCTTAGAAGCAGTACTTCATCGTCCGGCGTATTGCAAAAAGTTCGTAAGATTCAAGGTTCGTGGTCCTCTTTTCCCATCCCCGGTCTCAATGTAAATGGACAGCATCAAACTTTACCTAAAGTCATCGCTTAGGAACTTGCATCGCACTACGAAAGAGTCTCGATTTCTTCCTGCTTTCCTCCAATGTTTCTCCAAAAGAAAAACTCGCCCGGAAAAGTGTTTCTTGGATTTTTCCATTCGAAGAGAAGAGAAATATAACATTCTTTTCTCAATGACGGAGTTAACCTCTGTCCCTACGTCGAAAGATACATCTCCAGGTCCCGATCAAATACATAATGCGATGCTAAAACATCTTCCAGAGATAGGCATAAAATTCATTCTGGACTTATTTAACCGTATTTGGAATAAGTATACCGTCGTTGCTCAATGGCATGAAGGCATAATTATTCCACTTCCGAAGCAGGGTGAAGATCGTTCTAATCAGTCGCACTTTCGACTAATTTCTCTGACAAGTTGCGTTTGCAAATTGTTATAAAGAATGATCAATCGTCGCCTTGTTTGGTCTCTGGAATTGCGAACCTTCTAAACAATATTCAATGCGGTTTCAGATAACAAGGGTGAATGCTGTATCACCCCTTTGCGTTGTCATCCATCAGCGTTTGCATTAAGAGACCACCTTGTGGCAACATGTGTGACCACCTTCTTTCGCTTGGAAATAGCATATGACACCAACTGGAGATATGGAATCCTACACACATTGCATTCGCGGGGATCTCGCGGTTGTCGTCCTCTGTTTCTGGAGAAATTCCTCATTGTCTTCTCGCGTTCACCTTCGTAATCAGCTGCCCTTCAGTCATCCTTTGGAAAACAGTGTCCCACGGGGCTGAAACCTGAGAGTCACTCTCTTTGCCATAGTTATAAATGGTATTGCGTCAGTGGTTTGAGAACCGGTCCATGCGTCTCTCTTTGTTGACCAATTCGACATCTATTGTTCGTACAGCAGCATCTCTGTCGTCGGGAGACAACTCCAATTGGTTTTAAACCGTTGACGCGAGTCGAGGATGTCTACCGGCCCAACTTTTCTTAATTCAAAACATGCTGTATGCCATGCTGTAGGATAAACCATGCTCACAATGATCCAGATCTTTTTCTTGATGGCCAACGTCTTCCTTTCTTTGACTCTGCAAATTTTCTGGGTCTCACGTTCGACCGCGCACTGACATAGCGCAATTACATACGTAAACTCCAATCCCGTTGTAAATCATCACTGAACCTCCTTCGCTGCTTAAGCGCATCATCATAGGGTGCAGATCGCACTTTCCTTCTTTGCCCCTATAAAAGTATTGTTCGGACAATATTAGATTGTGGCAGTACTGTATACGCCTCCGCTTCACCATCTACACTAAGGCCTCTTAACAGGTTCTATCATGCAGGAGTTCGCATTGCAACCGGTGGCTCCCGTACCATTCAAACAGACTATGTATTGGTAGACGCTGGCGACTTATCCATAAGCAGAGGCACGATATTTTATTTGGATATTACGGAATAAAAACGGAGTCAGCTTGACTCATTGGGTAGAGCGCTGAGTTGCTCAAAGGATTGCCGATGTTCAATCCCCGGAATGGGGAGATTTTTTTATCACATTTTAACATCCAGACCGACACCCAGGCCCACTCAGTCAGCTTTAATATACGTGATTTTTTCAAAATACATCTAATAACTTCTAAGCGGTGCATCTGATCGGCATAGTATATCGGACCATTCAAGTAGACATTGATACAACATAGCAACTGGGTTATAAAGATTACCTTACCACGTGTATCAAACTTGTAAAAAATGAAAAACTAAAAATCGGTATAGGTTTAAAGCCACAGTGACGCTCGTTTTGTGATGTTCTTTGAGGGGTGATTGAGGGGCCTAACACCTGCACCTCTATTAATTTTGAGTACTATCCACGCCATACGGGAAGAGTTTCAGGGTTTTTCTACTATCTTTAGAGACTCATGAGGGTACATTGCAACGTGGATGAAGCACCTTCTTCTATGCACTACAATATGGAGAATAGCCATATCATGGTTGATTTCCTATAATATCGGTAGAAGGGGAACGAATCAACAAAGTAGTAGTGATGTAAATATGGTGGAAAAGACTAGGAACACAGTTGTGAAGCAAAATAAGTCGGCGATCCCAGTAGTCTCACCAGCAATCAGTATGGTTCCAGTTTTGCAACACCTAAATATGGTAATTACAAGGGTTAGACATTTCACCGAAGGTTAGAGGCATCCGAAAATGAAGAAGGGTCTGCGTTTAGATCGCATAATTGAGTTAGAATAGAAAACTGTGAATATGGAGCAACTTGAAAAGCGTGTTGAGCGTATACAAGAAGTATTCATTAGAGAAGCGTTTCGACGATTAAATAGTAGTTTACAGAGTATTATTACGGATGGCGTGAGTGAGATATGGCGCTCGGCAGTCTGGCTATATGTGTTAAATAGTGAACTACAAACTCGAAAAACTTTACAACAGACTGTATTAGAGTTAAAGGACATAGTACATGGCGCGGGGTTGGAAGCAGTAGCAACGGAGCAGTTGGCAGGAGTAGTTCGAAAGGTGATGACGGTGGAAAGGGATTTAATATTGGAGGAAACTGAACGACAATTACGTGAAACACAAACGATTAAAGGGAAAGCAGTAGAGGAAAAGCTACAAGAGGTCCGAGAGTAGATGCAGGATCACTGTCGTGAATATAAGAAGATGAATAAAACACTAAGAGATGTGCAGCAGGAGTTGGCAGCAAATGCTGCACCGGATACGTGCGGAAGAAGAGAATTCCAGGAGGAGTTAGGAAGAGTGCAGCTGACCGAGCGAGATGGCAGAGTGACAGAATAAGATATATGAAGAAGTATTGCAGCGCAAGACACCTAGGCAGACATTTCAAGAAGTAGTGTTAATGAAAAGGAAGGAAGCAACTAAAGGGGAGGTGCATGAACAGTTACAGAAAAATTTAAAAACACAAAAAGTAAAAATCAGGATCGATACAACGCGCGAAATGCAGGAGGAAGAATTACTTGTAATTTTACCTGACAAACAAGAACGGAATAAATTGGATGCGGTATTGCAGAAACAATCGCTAAACCAAAGGAATTTGGGGAAGCATAGACCAAGGCTGCGCCTACTTGGAGTACCCAGTGGAAAGACAAAAGGAATGAAATAGTGAATAATTTTATGGACAGTTGTAGGAAAGAAGCACGCCGAAAAGTACGGGTCGTATATATGCAGAAAATGCGCAACGAGAAAGTTACAAACGTTGTTTTAGAGTTAGATGGAACACAAATGAACAAGTTGTTAGCAACAGAAAGGGTTTAACCCTTTCGATGCTTCAAATGCAGCCACGTTGCGGCTGTGTTCAAATAAAAAGGAGAGATTTGTGGCCATTCTGGGACTAGTAGCCATGGCTATCAAAATTGTAACCGGAACCGAGAGCCGCAGATCAGTATCAATTGCAAACGTAGGAATCATGATCATAGTGTCATAAATAGGGATTGTCTGGAACGTAGACTAGCACAGCCAGTTTTAATGGTAACAACAAATTATGATTAGAGTGTTGCAACAGAATCTTCAGCGTGCCAAAATCCCTTCCATCGAAATGGGTGAATACATACGGCGAAACTATACCCACATTAGATGAAACCAAGAAGTATATCTTTACCGGGGGGTTGCAGCATGTATCCCTGACATCGGGTAGTGGCAACACCAGACTCTTGGAGTGATTGATGTAGTAATACGTGAGATAGATGTACTTATACAAGAACAATACACTACCCCACACTGTCGAGATCTCGTATATCGACAAGGATCAGTATCACTAGCAATAATAAATTATTGTCAATATGGGGAAAGTTTGAAAAACGATCTTGCTCAAACAAGTACAATTCTCGAGGAGAATAAGATGTATGATATCCTGTTATGCACGGATGCTAATGCACACATTAAATTTTCAGGAGATTCTAGCACAATGCGACACGAACAAATTTTTGAGATATTCCTTATAAAATATAAGGTAATAGTGATTAATGAATTTGGAGCGACGACATTTTTTGGAGAGCGAGGACAGTCAATCATATATACAACGCTGGTAAATAAATGGAGGACAGCTAAGGTGGTTCGATGGAACTTGCAACACGGGTTTTTAAGTGACTATAAAGCAATAACCATAGAAATATCATCTTGTACATTAGAGGAGATCGAGCTTCAGAATAAAATAAATTTTCGAGATATTGATTGGGACAAGCTTGCAGGGAATAAATGTGCACTGCGTGAGCAAGTGCATGTCAGAATGATAGAAACAAATACGTTAGAAAAAAGAAGTTGATGCCATGCAAATTAGTTTGCTCCTGACGTGTCCCACGTGCGTACGGTCACGTCGAGACTTACGTTAACCGGTACCCTGGTGGACTAGGACTTTGACGAAAATGAAGAGAGATGAACCAAGCCAGACATGCGTTGCAGCAACCGAAAAGAAAGGGAGGAAGCAGCGATTTAGAACTACAGATATATAAGGACAAACGTCGCCAGTATAAACTAGAAACAAATGCAGCTAACGGAACACTTTGCAACAATTCGTTGTGAAATCCTTCAGTAAACAGACATGGAGTCAACATGGGGTGAGTGTGAACAAGACAAGACGGGAAGAGATTTCGGTAACTTTATTGTAAGATGGAAAACATACAAGAAGTTGACGAGAAACAGGTGAATGTTCTGTAGATGCGATTATCAAACATGATGTGCAGGAGGAGTGGGATTACGAAAATGTAACAATAGCGGAAGAACGAAATTTGAGATCTTGAACGTGGTACAAAGGATGAGACGAAACAAGTCACCCAGCTACGATGCTATAACGCATGAGATTGTGCAGCACACGCTTTATGTACTTCTGTAGTCACTATGTATGATTTGTAATGAATGTCTGCGGTGGATGTATCACGCGATGTGTTAAAATATTAGTTCGATAAAAAGGTTTTTGAAAGGCAAGGATAGACAATCCAACGTACCGACGTCATATAGTCCAATCGCACTCCTCCCGATGTTTGGGAAGATTCTGGATAGGATTTTGACACGACGAATAACACAACATCTCATGGCAAAAGGTAAGATGAATCCGAATCAGTATGGTTTCGTGCCGGGGAGAAGCACAAATCAGACATTGCAGTTTCGATGGACGCACTGAACGTGCTACTAGGCTTGCTTCCAATAGATCTCTTCGTTCAGATCATAAAGTATCGATGCATCATGAAACAAGATGGTCAGGTAATTGTAAATGATATTGAATTACGACAGAACGAGGAAACAACTCGCAGAAAAGTATCAGAGAGCTTAATGAAAGCATGACAAAAATGGTGGGAAATGACACAAAAGAGACGGCGCACTTATAGGTTAGTTGATGTCCGATTTGAGGAGAAGCATAAGAAATGGTTTGTGTTGACCAATGTTGTTGCGCAATTTCTAACTGGCTACGGAAATTTAAGGAATATTTAAAGCGTTTTGGGAATAATGATGACATGTGTGACTGAATTAGAGCGAGAAAACCCTATGCATAAGTTGTGGGATTGCCCACTTTATGTGCCTGAGCGGGCAGAGAAAATGGGAAGGAAGATATTCTAAACCTGATAACAGAAAACACGTTAATTGACACGCAGACAAAGTATGCACTTGTCAGTAAGATAGATGGAATTATGACGGCGTACAGATGGAGGATCAAGAATAGATAAAAAACGATCATAAGGTTTGTCAAATAGCGTAGATCCTCTTATTGCTTTATGCGACAGAGACAAGGATACTGGCAACAGTCAAGAAAAATGAATAATAATATTTACCAGGGTTCGCCCTGGGGTCAAACAGGTCGGAGAGAAATGCAACCACATCTCCTCCTTCTAGTGGCGATGTTAAGTAATTGCGGAGCTCTACCCTCCGCGTACGTTTTGGACACCTTCGGGGCATGTTCAGGGATAGTTTGACTTTCGCGAAGTGAAACTGATGGGAGTGTCAGATCACGACTCTCGGCAACACATCCACTGCCCCAAATTTTGTTCATATTACACTGTGACCTTGGTTACCCGCCCAGAGGGTGTCCACTCTAAAAATCTGCTGGAGGAAAATGACATCATCCTGCCTCCTCCTATAAAATACCCACATTCTCTTACCCTACCATGGTCTCATTCAACCAACTAGTCTTTCGACTGTCTCAACATTCCAAGCAAAACACTCCTGCTGCTGTTAAGCAGCAGCACTTCAGCTTTCAGAAATGAAAGTTTTCTATTTTCGCGTTGGGCGCTGCTATGTATATATTTAGCGTTGTCTTTGTCCCAACATCGGGAGAGGATAGGCTCCAGAGGTAATAATTAGAGTACTCGCTTGGTAATAGTTAGAGTAATTCCCTATTCAGATTTTGGCGTTTGGTTAATAAAATATTGACACACATAAACTATAACAAAGGTTTAATAATTGAATTTGCAAATAAGCTCGATGAGAGCTGATAATTATAAAGTTATAATGATGCTCCTATAAGTAAATGATTACACAGTTATGTTAAATGCCCTTATCGGAGCGAGAGATCAATATAATGCATTAACATGTTCTAAAGACTCGTAAGGACGACAGGGTCCATTAGAATGTTCCATATGCTTCTAATTACCGTTAATACAGACCGTCATCAGAACTGTTGTCGGCTGCGCTCCGTGAAGCAGCGCAGGATGCTTCTTGCGCCCGTCACCGACACGCCCAGCCTCGGGTACGTCACATCTTCTCCAGCGAGTTTCCCATAGAAGAGATGATGATCAAGAAGCAGAAGAGAAGGCCCTCGGATGGGCGGTCACCAGTTTAAGTAACCGTGAGGGGTGTGCGGGGGGATTGGCATGTAACTTCCCGAAAGCGCAACGAACCCTGGAACCCGCTCTCATAGGGGTTGGGGATTCCATGTGGATATTGCAATGTACTGAGGAACTCTTCATGGTAGGAGAAGACATTGGGAAGGGAATCGTTGCACACGGTTCTACGATAATTTGAGGAGATGGTAAGGTGTTGTCTTATGCATTTAAATGCAATTAAGAAAACGCAGGGAGTAACGTCACATGGAGAGGGTGACAGAGTGCAGTGGCGTGGCGAGTCATACTCGTGTGTCATCCCGGGTCTGACCGCATAGAAAGATAAGCGCCCTGGGAACCTCACCACAGAGATGAGACAAACAGGAAATGGTTCTTATCTCTCGCGACTGACGCCACGGAGTGCCGTATGGCGAGTCACGATTAAAACGACACTAACTATTTAAACTATCGATTTAAACATCCCCCTGGAAAGATACTATAAAACTCTTGCGTAATGTCAGCTTTGCGTAATATTATAAACCTTTGCGTAATGTCAGCCCCGTGACATTATTTCGATCATACATCTACACCGATGGTTCATCCATGAACGATTCCGTGGATTCTACTTTCCACTGCCATAGTGCCACCCATTCTTTTCGCGTCCATCTTTTTGCAGCGTGTATACTGGGGAGAAACATGCAATCCTTGAGACGCAGAAGTTCATTCAGCTATCTTCAATACGACGAGTGAATCTATTCAGTGACTATTAGTGATCTGTAGTCATTGTCTTCACTGTACACTTGTGACATCGATACACTTACTATTCAGAGTCTAATTAGCTGCCTGGCAGTTCAAAATATTCAAATAGTCTTTTGTTGAGTTCCTGGGCATGTGGGTAACGAAGAAGCTGATAAGGCAGCGAAGTGAGGAACACAGAAGGCAGTCCCTGACATTTCAACCGATCCCAAGTCAGATTCAAAACTTTCCCAAGACATAGCAAGCCGAATGGCAAAAATTTTGATTTGAAGTTGAGGTAGGTAGAAGACTCGATTAAGACCTGGTCGTCTTCATCCCGAGCGAACTAGACGCGAAGAAGTGATTCTTACACGTCTTCGCTTTGGGCACTGCTATTTACTCTTACGCATTGAACCTCCTCCATGTTGGAGTCTTGGAACACAATACTTACCGTGGAACACTTTCTTTTGGGATGCCAAAATATAGTACCATCTGATGGAGATACGATCTAAAAAACAGATTGGACGTTATTCATAGGCAAAAAGCGACTGTAATATGTCATTTTAGATTCCTTCAGGAATGTGGCCTGTGGCACAGTATTTGATTTTTATTTGTATGTGATAACTTGAATCTATAAATTAATCGGAGCTCCTCCTACAATTTCTTGGGAGGATTTAAATTTACACTCTTCTTTCTTTGTTCCTTCCTTTAAATTTACATCTTTCTTTGTATATGAGATAGTAAAAAGAATGTTCATCTTCTATATCCATTTTACTGATAAAGGATAAATTTAAACGAGATTAAAAATACATAATTCGATTTTAAATTATATTTCAGCAACTAAAAATTAGAATAGCAGAAAAGATTTTGATTTTTTTTAGTTTTAACGACCATGATCAGATTTCATGTACATTCAGATTCATTTGCGCTAATCTCAGATTTCGGTGTTTCTTACGTTATATCGGTTTATTTCATTGGATATCCCCCAACTTTACTTGTAAGATATCAAAAGAAAGATGATAAAGCAATTAGCAGATTTGTCACTTGATTTTCAGAAAGATAGGTCAGGCAAATTCTTAAGAGAAATGTTGCATAATTTGTAACGAGTAGGTGTGCGTGACGGCAAATGTTCGTGAACTAAATTTATATTAAAAAAGACATTATCAACATACAATTTGAGATACTATAGTTTTTATTTCTTACTCTGTTCGTATCTTAAACCGCTCAAAGTAACTCTTGACGCTTTATCACATTACGGTTCACATGATTCACTGCTATTGCTCTTCACGTTAGTTGTTCTGATTATTATATTTTTTATATTTTAAATGTTTGCTTGGCAAAGTTCTATCGACTTGCCATATCTCACAATCTATGGAACAATCATTCCAATTTAGGCCTTCTTGTACAGAGTTTGTTTCCTAGGAATGAATCTGCAGAAAACTTTCTTTACACAATGTAATCATTAACTCCACACAAATCAAGTAAAGCACTATAATAAAAACACGAAGACTCCCGAACGGCGAAACGGAAAAAATGAAGAGATGTAAAATTCAGCTCCGATCTTCATCACGCTAAGTAAAGTAATAAACTGGAGACAACTATGAAATGAATCTCCAGTGCAAAGAACCATGAAACGCTGTTTTTTTAGGTCGGCCGTCTGTTGTATACTCATACCATTGTAAGATATCTGTAGTCACTTCTTGGTTCACGCGAATACGATGAGTCTGGTGGTCTTTTGATAGACACGAGATGACCTCTTAGACTTCATCCCACGCTCGCACCTGTGGTCTCGGTAGATTTATGCACGACACGACTTTTCACGATTGATTCATCAGTTTCGAAAATGAATTGAAATAATTTATCATGTTAAAATGCCCGAAAAAGTTTTTAAATTAATACAACACTTATGATTTTTATTTTTATATATGCTATTTTTTTAATGTTTTTTTTCTATTTAGCTATTAAATATTGTAAACTAAAGAAAAACACCCTTTTTCAGCCCCTCCCCTTAAAAAGCACTTCAATCTCAAATTGCGTGAAGCAACCTCCCTCCCCTCTTTCAGCTCCGCAGCATACATCTATTCTGTTTTCCAATCAAGCAAAAACTGAACGCACAGAATGGTATTATACCAGAAACATAATTAAACTTTTTATGAAGTTTGATTATGTTCCTGAAATTATGTTGTACTAATAATATTATTTTTTAATGAATATTGGATAGTTTTTTTAAATGTCTGAAACCAAATTTATATTGTTCTTATTTTTGTAACACCGTTTTAATAATAATATCATTTCTAATATCTATCTTCGATACAAAATTTCTTTTACTAAAAGTTTTAATATTTCCCCTATCCATTTTGTGGACACTTATTCGTAATTTCATTTTTTCGGAATTTTTAATATTAACTTGAAATAAAAGAAGTCAGAACCGAAAATATATTGTTAAATGTACCACAGCGCACTTCAATAACTTATTTTGTCATCAGCGGTGGCCTACAATCATATGTTCAGTAAAATAACAATATTTGGAAATAAATAAAAAAATATTAGTAGTAAAAAAAGAAGTATATAGTTGTTCAGGAAATCTGTAAATGTCTAAAGGCGGCTCCACACATTCGCTATTCGGCGAACTCCGAGCAACTGCTCGCCGAATAGCGACTAGTGAGGATAGGTTCCTCGCTATTCGTCGCATCATGAACACCGGTGATCGCCTTTTCCCGCTGCGTGTCGGTCTTTTGAGACACATCAAAGGAAACCGAGTAGTCACGAAAGTTCACGAATGACCTGTTCGTGGTAATGTCCCCATATTCGTGCTTTTACAAATACCAAGGATCACGAGTATAAGAGTCGATACGAGTATTATTGCGGGTATTTACAATTATTATTACGGGTATTTATAATTATTATTACGGGTATTTAGGAGTAGATTTCAAGATATTTACAGTAAGTACTCGCTGAAAAATCTAATTATTTGTAACTTTTCTCCTTATCGTACAAAGTAATAACTGTTTTTAGTAGTGATCAAATAGAGAAATTGGAAGTAATAAAGTAGTGATGGAGTAACTTAATTATTATCCCCAACGTGATCATACGCAGTTTGCAACTGCTTTTTGACAATAATGTTTATTGATGTGTGATTTAAACCATAAACATTTCTATTAACTTTATTTTTCTCTTTTATTAAGCGTCCTAAAGTTTCATAGTATTGCTATATTAGCATTATCTATTTTTTAGTAGTATTAGCATATATTTCCTGTACACGATCGAATAATAATCCATGCATAGGCGAGACTAGTGAAAAAAAATACTATTATAAAAATAAATAATACAAATATTACATTTAAATGTAATAAATGAGTGAATGATTCTTGAATAAATAAATAGAGTGGGATGTTGTGGAGATACAAATTAAGATAGTTATACAGTATTGATCCTTTTAGAGTTAATAAACACAATAATTATTATAAGATCGTTAAAATTGGAGAAAACCAATTACTATAGCCAAATCCGTACGGAAAAAAAAATTTATTAATGATTTAATTTCATTGACTGAATTAAGATTAGTAAGACCCATTTACTTTACTTAACATTTCACAAGACACGTCTACGTACGTAGCAGTAAGTGTGATTACTTCAGATTCTCTCTCCATAACCTCTATTCACTAACACGAATATTCGTCGTTCCCAGAGCGAGCACGTGCTCAGCAAATTGCTTATGTCTGAATCAGTGTGCTCACCAATAGGCGAATACTCGGCAAATACCCCGAGAAAGTCACTGTTGCTCGGGATTCGCTGTTCGGTTGCTCGGAGTTCGCCGAATAGCGAATGTGTGGAAACGTCTAAATTCTCTTAGGTTGCCAGTCCAAAGAACAATAATACCATTTCAAAATTATTTATGAAGATGAGAGAGAAGAACCCATAGGAAGACCAAGGTTTTGTCAGAAGAGTTTTACCTTTTCTAATACCTTTTCTTCTTCTCATTTTCTATTTTAAACGTTTTCCTTGCAAAACTCATAACCATATCAGACATTTTACTCACATAACCTCAGTTATCACACAAGACACTAACAATTCGAATCACGTGTTCTGCGTTGCCAAATCTAAACAGATACTACGGGAGTCAAAGAGGAGGAATATTAAAATATTGTACTAGCAGATTTTACTACCGCATTTTCTGTTGAACCTCCTTAAGCACAGAAACTGAAGACTGTATAAAGTAAGTGGAGTGGACGGATTACTATGAGACAACGGGATGAAACTTCACATAGCTTGTTTTTAATTTCTCCAAGTTTAACAGATCATGATGACGTTTTTTAATTACAATGAGACGTGAAGAAGTGTATACGTGTTTTGCATGGAATCTCAAGTACGGTTTTCCGATTCATCTCTGCTCTAAGACATATTTAAGAGCATCAATGAAGAGAAAGACTTTCAAAAGTTATCTATAAATGCTGAGCTGAAACGATTCATCAGATAAAGTTCTAATGGAAGAAGACGGGTAAATGAAGCAGCGACATACCTCAGTAAATAAAAAATGGAAGAAATATGGTAACTGAAAGCCTAAAAAAACAAGAGAATGAAATCAATCTGCGATAAGTCACATCCGCTAGCTAGATTAGAAGATAGTTATCATACCCATTCCCGATGTGGGTAAGTCCAAAGTTGATATACGAAATATTACTGGGGTCATTATTGTTTGCACTACAGATGGGCTCTACAATAATAGAACAACATGTTTTTTTTCTGAAGCTTTATTGCAAGTAATTAACTTGTTATCTTTTATTTACTCGCCAACTCACTTGCACAACTAGCTCACATTCCAACTACCTTACAAGTATTTTTGAATTTTAAAATGTTCACATTCTTGCCGTGTTAATTTTACAGAACAGAACTTGACATACGTGCTCAAACGATCTAAACCGAAAAAAAATGTGAGCATGGAAATGGGCACTTCTTTGAAATCAGCAGCTGTAAAACATTCCATTGAAAGATGCTCCGGATTTGTCTAATGCTCCTTTCAAATAATTGCTCCATCAACTCATGTCTTGGTAGAAAAAATCCACATATTTGTTATTCTGAATGTCACCAGATTTGGTTTTATAAAACCAAGTACTACATATTGTAACAAAAATATATAAGGGTAATTAATGGCGTAAGTAGCCTATCTGGCCCACTCAGCAGTCAGCATTCTGCTCAGCTAGGTGATCTTATTAATTTAAGATGGGGCGGGTGCGACCCATTTATTTCAAGAAAATACACACTTAAATAATAATACAAGTTTGGGTAAAAAAGGTTTTTATTTACGACCTACTCACATATTTAAAATAACTATTTTTCTATTCATGCGTACATCCCACACATCCCCCCAAAATTACACGATAACACAACCTTACACTCATTTAAATGAAGCATTGATTAACTGTCAGTTCCAATCTAAGTAGCTTCATAATTAATTAATGTTTACAATTTCAATTTGCTACTGAGCTTGTTTTGCTTACTTGCTAATAACGTCATTCCCCACAAGAAAACCACATTATCACGATATCAAATTTGTTTAAAATGAAGCGTTGGTTCATGTCAGTTCCAACCTAATTGGCTTCCTAATTAATAAACATTTAACATTCAAATTGGCGATATAAATTGTTTTGCTTAAATGGTGATAAAACCATCCTTGGTCTTAGTTTTTCGCCACGGAGCACACGCTTAGTCACCCCTGTAATTACTCGCCACTTTGCACTTTTTCTGATCGCAGTCAGAACCATTTACCTTACTGATATGTTTACAGTTGACTTGCCAGACTCGAAACGGCGTGGGCGCTTGGAATCCTTCCGGATTCTATGACCCAGAGACCGCTTTGTAGGTTTGGCGGCACTCGACAGCTGTTGACGCATAGTCAGAGGCACCTGGCCTACTCGTCACCCCACGAAGGTCCATACGGCTCGCCTCTCGTCCGCTCGAATATTTCGCCGGCATAATTAAGGCCCTTAGCCATTTCGCTAATCGCAGTACTACTGAAGTCTGAGTCGAACACAGGACAAGATTTCAAAGGTTGAAATCATCAACTAACTCGATGATCATATCATCTGAGTCTGAGTATCAGTCAGTGAATAGGTTAGTAACTTATCTGAGCAAGTTCTCGAATAAAATGAGAATGGTAATAATAAGGCTCGAACGATCTCTCTAATAATAATAATATGAGAACCCGCGCGTTTCTTTTTATCTCCTTCCCCCCACCCATTTTCAAAGTTTTAGTGAACGACTCCACGCCCCTTCACGTATCACATGTTACATTGGTCCAATTACGTCGTTTCATCTAGTCCATGTGGAGCGGGTTTGATTGGTGGCTTACTTACGGCGTCTGTTGGCTCTCGACAAATCACGAAACCTCCATTTGAACGAAACTGCGTAGTTTTCGTTGGCCCTTTGACACGAACATGTGTCCCTAGCCTTTATCGGGATTCTTTTTTCTTAGCGCGCGGCCTGTGTCATCTCATTGTCGCCCTTGCGTGCGACGTTCTCAGTCTTCCCCATCCCCGACACCTAGTCTTATTCTAAAGAAATTTATATCTTTTCTCCTCCGCACGAACTCACTTGTCCTTTGCTGGTTATCCGTACTGTCGGTCTTTGGCGGCTAACCCACTTATTCGCAATCCCTAATGAAATCCTTAGTCGTTTTGACTTTCCGTTTTTGAAGGTTTCTCTCGTTGTTACATGGTTTGTTTTGAAATACCCTAGAACCGTCTTCTTTTTGAATTTCTACAGCGTCTCCCTAAATTTCAAAAGCTCCCTTCCTCCCTTTGTTAAATTGGGTGTCCTTTCGTCCCAGGTTATTTTCGCACTCTTACTCTTTGTTTATTTAAGGTCTTTTATCTACTGCGCCGCGCGTTCTATTTCGGAGGGCGTCCTTCCTGCGGGGTGGCTAGTTTTATGATGTTCTTTGATCCTTTGTGGGGTCACCCATGCCGCGCGTGTCAACCGTCTCTTCGCTACCCCGCTCATTCTAAAAAACCCAGCCTCCTCGAGTACGCCACAGTTAAATTTGATGCTTCCCGTAATTCTCAATTAAATGTTATAAATTAAATTCTCATTACAATATATACGATCATTTCAATCATATCTTTTTTATTAAAGGTTCTACCACATTTATTTAACAAAATACAATAAGAGTGAGAACGGACATTTCCATCAAAATCTCGCGACCGAATTTTTTCAGTTTTAATACTTCACGTGAAAAGGACAGACGGGGTGCTAGCATTTTATTGGTGTCAGGGATACCCAAACCGGATATTACCGACAAAACCTAACAACCGAATTTTTATGCGTTTACTAAGCTTTTAATAGTAATGAAACTAAACGTAACCCATTTTATCGGGCTATGTGCAACTAAATGACCTAAATATTTAAAATTTAACTTCAACAAATTCTTTTGGTATTATTTCAAATCATTTCGCCGTATCTTCTTCTTCGTCTCTCCCTTTTGCCTTTCAGCGTCGGGTTAGCCATTTCAGATATCCCTTCTTATCTGCGGCCTTGCGCTGAACCTCTTGCACCGTTGCTCCTCTCTTTCCACATATCTCTTCAATGCTCTAATCCCACGTTCCTCGAGGTCTGCCCACTGCTCTTTTCCCCTCTGGCCTTGCATTCCATATTGCCTTGGTTTTTCTGTGGCTTTCCATTCTTGTCATGTGACCAAACCATTTTAAACTATTTTCTTCCATCGTGTGTACTAATGGAGTTTGCTTAAGCTCTTCTCTTATTTGTGTGTTTCTTATACAGTCTCTCTTGGTTTTGCCCGCTATTTTCCGAAGAAATTTCATTTCTGCTGCAGTTAGTCTGCTTTCCATTTTCTTATTCATAGGTAAGCTTTCTGTAGCATAAGTTAATGATTTCTTATAGACTGTGTTAAATATTTGTAGTTTTGGTTTGTTTCCTATTCCCATGTTCAGTACGTTATTGTATACTTGATAGTAAATTTTATTGGCCTTTTCAATTCTATTATTTATTTCGGCATCTTGCCTGCTATCCTCTGAGATTACTATACCTAGATATTCATATGTCGCTACTTGTTCTAATATCCTTCCCTCCCAGGAAACATTGATTTCTTTTCTGTCCCTACCTATGTGCATAACTTTACTTTTGTTGGTGTTAATCTTCATTCCTCTATCCTGTAATGCACTTCCCCATTCCTGTATTGCTGCCTTCATCTCTTCTTCATTACCAGCGATTAAAACTATATCATCTGCATATACAAAGGACTGTATCCAAATCGGTTGCATCCTCCAATTTCCTACTTTATATTTCTTAGTTCTCCTTTTTGTTTGTTTTATGATTTGGTCCATGAAAATTATAAATAGTAGTGGGCTTAAAGAATCTCCCTGTTTNGTCTCCCTGCTTAAATCCCTTTTCCATTCTAAATTGACCACTCTTCTGTCCATCTAATCTAACCTGTCCGTATACATCTTTGTACATACATTTTATAACTCTAATGAGTTTCTTTGGCACTGGCATCTTCTCTAAAGCTGTCCATAGTTCCTTTTTTGGAACCATGTCAAAGGCTGATTTGAGGTCTATGTATGCAATATACATATCCTTTCCTCGACTTAGAGCTTTATCTATGAGCGTTCTGATTATGTGGATATGGTCTTGGGTCTGTCTAAAAGGTCGGAATGCGGCTTGTTCTTCCTCAAATTCCTGTTCAACAAATCTTCTTAGTTTGTTTTCAATTATTCTGGAGAAGACTTTGCTCACACAGGAAGCCAGAGATATGGCTCTGTAGTTTTCACATCTCAATGTACTACCTTTTTTATGGATGGGTATAATTATATTATTTTCCCACTCTTTTGGTATTTCTTCTTTTTCCCATATATTTTTGAAAATAGCTACAAGCCAATCTGTAGCCTTATCACCACCATATTTAAGCATCTCTGGTGCGATGCCGTCAGGGCCTGCTGCCTTTCCTATGTTCAGTTTTAGTAGAGCTTCTTCAACATCCCTAAAGACTATTCCTTCCTCGTCCGCCGCGCTGGGTCCATGCCTCTCACACATTTCCCCCTCCTCCACAAAAGCCTCCACAGAACCTTCCACAGAGCTTTCCACTTCTGGGCGTCTTCGTTCGTGTCTCTCACACACTTCCTCCGACACTCTTTCTGTCTCCCCTCCGAAAAGATCTGCGTAATACTTCCTCCAAACTTCTAATATTCTCGCGGGATGTGATTCCATCTCACCATCACTGTTTATTACATTTCTCACTGGCTTTTTATATTTTCTTCTCAGTCCATTAATGGTTCGCCAGTACAGACTCTTGTTTGCTCTATAATTCTTTTCGACTTCGTTTCCAAATTCTTCCCAGGTCTGCTGTTTCGACTGTTTGACCGCTATTTTTGCATTGTTTCTAGCTTCCCTGTATTGTTCCCAATCCTCATGTCTTTTGGTCTGTAGATATTTAAGATAAGCCTTCTTTTTGATTTTAACCAGTTCTTTAACCCTTTCATTCCACCATTTAGTTCTTTTGAATCTCGTATTTACTGTTTTTGAACCGCATACCTCCGTTGCCGTTTCAATTATAGCTGTTTTGAAGGTACACCATTTTCTTTCCAGGTCCCACTCTTCTACGTTGCCATACTTAAGTAACTTGATACGTAGTTTTTCTTGATATACCTTTCTTTTCTCTGTTTCCCCGTAGTTCCTCGACCTTTATTTTTTAGTACTTTTTAGTTTTTACACGTTTTTGGATCTTTATGTTAACTTTCATTACTACTAACTTGTGTTCAGTGCTAAGCTCCGCACTCCTATAGACTCTAATGTCTTGTACTGCATATCTAAATGCTCTGGTGTATGTGAAGTAATCTATCAAACTTTTGTATTCTACATGATTTTTTACTGTTTTGAATGTAAATTTATGTATTGATTTGTGAGGAAACCAAGTGTTGCCTAACAATAGCTGGTTATCCACACACATCTATATCATGCGTGTTCCATTCTCGTTTCTAATTCTTTCTGCTCCATGCACTCCCATACTTCCTTTCCCCACTCTTCTATCGTTGCCTATCCTAGCATTCCAATCCCCCATGATGATAATGTGGTTGTTATTCTCTCTACTAATGTTTATGGTTCTCTGTAACTGCATATAGAATGCTTCTTTTTCTAGTATTTCCTTGTCATCAGGTGGAGCATATATATTAATGGCTAAGGGAAGGATACCCCGACAGAAAACCGCGTTTAGCCGGGAAACGTTGAGGGCCGTAGCCCATCCGACACCATGACGTAGGGTTTATCACCCACTCATGGATTACATTAGATTCAGAGCCAAATATTTAGCCTCGGAAATCAATCGACATTTCGCCGTATCTCAGTTTTTAATTATCGCTTTACTTGTTACTGTGTTATCACTTTCACTGTAATTTCACTGTAGCCACACGTTCATGCATATTTGTAACTGAAGTGGGTTTTCCGTTCTTCTATAAATTTATCATTATCGTATCTTTCTTTTTTCTTCAGCATTATTCTCATTCTGCTTGATTTACATAGATTATCAAAAAGTTGTAAATAAATTTGGTAGTGTGGTATAGAGAAATTAATAGATTTAGAATTAAGAATGACAAGTGGTCAATGGCGGATCCGGGGGGGGGGACGAAGGGGCAGTATCGTATCCTTCAGGTATCATAAGGAGCAGATGCACAGAGGTACTCGGAATCGACATGTTCAGGCATCAGTTACGCCAGCTCACATCAAAGAGTAGAATGCATTCTGCACATCTAGAGGAACTAGATCACTAGATACATTTTCCGTACCTTTCTGGTCTGGTCCGCTATCTAGGGACTAGATCGTCCCATTCTGAAACCAAATTGTCTGTCCCAGAGCCCGAAAACACTTGTAGCTTCTGGAAGTCGTGGTTTCAGAAGTTTCACTAGAGGCTTTCCTGTCGTATCCAGCATACAAATAGGTCGGTATGCGTTGGAAGTGTTGGAATCACCCATGTCTTTACTAATCTACGAAAGTCGACGCAGCTTCCATCTTCCTAGAACCGAAACCGAATTATGCAGCTATTGTAGACACCTATGAGCAGCTTTACATTTGTGAAGGCTACCTTCAATACCTCGGATGGTATTACACCAGGTCCCGGCGCTTTCTTCTTTTCGGTCGCTTTCTTGTTTTTCAGCGTTTTCGTGGATGTGTCGAATACACAGTGAGGAGAGGTTTCTATCTGAAAAAATTGGTTGAAAATTGTTATATTCGATGTTCATTTCATGCTATTACAATGAACGTTTTTTTAATAATTGGGGAAAAATTAGACAATGTGGACAGAAGAAATTAAAGATCAATGCTACTCTCTCATTGTTTGAAGAATTGTTTCTTCACAAAAAATTAAATATAGGTATTTTTTATTTTAAAAAGTATTTTAATAGATTACGTCCCTACCGTGGGTTCGTCTTCCAACAGTAACCATGGTACTTTTTCTGTTACTCGCAGATTATGTAAGGATACCTTTAATAATATACCTTTTATAATCTGTTCTCCAAGTATCATGAACAGGAACGCTATATACCAGCGCTGACCAACTTATCTTAGCCCCCGGACAATTTTTTAAAGTTTCGATCGATCGGGACGGCAGAAGATCATAGATTATGGTACTTCTTATTATCTGAGGCACAAGATTGGATTAGGCAAAATGTTGCCCGACGTTGTGTCAAATTTATTTATTTGTAACGCGATATTTCGATTCTCATTAACAAATTTATATTATTTCAAGCTGGAAAAAGGAAAAAAGTATATTTCTCTATGAAAAAAGTATTTTTAATATTTAGTATGAAATGTTTTCAAGTTGTAATGTATGAGGGAGTAATTCCAAAACAATTTGCTTTTTTCTCTTACTAGACATGTCACGACAAATATTAATTCTGGCAGCATAGCTTTATATACCTTTGTTTCAGGTAAAACTGATCTAAGAATTTCAGCACCGATGTTTTGGGGAGGCAAGGGTGAAGAAAAGGTGTTGTGACATTGACGGATTTTGTGGACGTGAATAGCAATTATAACACTACGAAGTATGCAATGGCGATGGTACTTTGATCTTGTGAGTACATACATTTTCAGTCAAATGAAAAACGTTTTATAGCATAGATTAAGTAGTATTTTATGGAAATGTGGATGACATATAGTCTTGTGAGATTAAGTACTCAGTATTTTCTTTATTCTGCTTTGAAAATGATGATTATTTTTTATTTCACGTCTCAGAAGCACGTTTTCAAGACAGTGAGGTGTAATAGAACAGAGATTAAGTGCTATGACTGAACACTGAAATACATTTGTTGATCCTGTGAGAAATTATTTTTTTGTTGCAAACGTGTATTCCTTCATATTTAAGTTGTTTAGCATTTGTAAAATTTAGTGTCTTCAAGAAATGAATGGAGAACAAAAGTTGGTTGTTGTGGTTGTTGCACATGAGACTAAACACAAAGTGAAACATAAATCAACAGTTTGACGTACAACAAATTAAATTACTTATTTTGAATGATTATTCAAGTGGAAAACAATGTGCCTGCCTAAAAAGGAGAGTGTTTGTCTGTTTATTTGTGTCTGTTTATTTGTCAGTTTGTCTGTCTGTCCGACTGTCCGCTTGCTTAGTTGTTTGTTTGTACTCACAAGTTCAAAGAACCATCGCCATTCGCTTCTTAGGGTAGAAACACAGTCTTTTAATTGCTGTTCACGCCCACAAAAACCTTCAATATGGACCGAACGTGCTAAATATTAAATGTAACAGGAACGAACCTCGCTTATTAGTTCTACTAGAAAATAAGTGTTTTAAAACATATGATTGAAAAGCCACTTAGTGTTAAGTAATCCAACCATCCATACACATAACTAGAGAAGTGTACCATCGTTTGGCTGAGAGAAGTCGGCTCAAATCCTAAGTTCAAATTGTCGGCGCAAATCCATATTTTACTGATTCGTCTCAAATCCACATGTCACTAAGTCAGTATATCACTAAGTAATCTCTGGGTTGCACTACGTGGTTTTGGATGGCTGTGCTTATCAGTGTGTGGACTCTGAACAGGTTTGGGTACTGGCCGGGAGGGGAGTAGGTAAGGGAGAAAACTGGAACAAGTCATCTAACACGCTAAACCTATTTTGAGTGAAAAGTTGGGCTGGTGTATGTGTATTTGGTCGAACCGGGTGATGGCAGTTCGAAGGACGGCGAGAATTCCTAACTGTAATCTAACCGCCGATCGTGTTCTTATTGATTTCTTCCAGCGCACTGATCCGTGTGTCAATATAATGTACTGTTTACATATACATTTTCCTTACGTAGAGTGAAGTTTATAACCTTCGTGGTTAAAGAGTTATTCTTATGTAAATTTAAACTATAATAGTCTCCTTGGTTACAATACAAGCATAGTATGAAGGGAATCGGATCTTTTTAAACCAATTACTCGTAGATCCAGTGTCACCGTTTGACGGCGCTGATGACGGGTTCGTACTTCCCAACTGACGCCGTTTTTGGCTGATATCCCCGTTTCTACTCCTGTATACAGTCTCCTTGGTGTAGTCGTTACCTGGACAACATTTCGTGTGTGGGAGACAGGTGGGAGATCTGGATCTGTATAAAATGACAGGTTTTTCGAGAAAAATGGAGGAAATGCCAGCCATAACATGCGCCCATGTTCAAGAATACCTTGTAAATACTGTTAGCTATTATACGTTCAGGTATTTTTAGCGAGAAAGACCTTACGAGCTGAAGAATTTTCGCCAGTGACAAAGTTTCTTCACTGGAAGCAAAACCGAATGGAGATATGTTCGTCTTGAGAGAAAAACTATCGCTGAACTGTACCGTTATCGTAGGATTGGCGCATTCTCGCGCGATTGAAATTCGTTCTTCACCAACGGTGAAAACATTTAAAACAGAATAAATCTTGTCGAAACGAGACATAAAGCTTGATAGCGGAAATATCCAAGTCCTGTGCTGTAAATGCTGTAAGAGGTTATAAAATAAAGTGTACAACCGACAATACATTTACTCCTCTACTAGTCAGTAACAATGTTTCTACGAATGGCAATGATTAACAAACAATTTCTTTCTTTCCTGACATGAAATGGTCTTCGCAAACCCAAAGATCTCTCGGAATTTCCCTAGGAAACTCTCCAAACAAACGTTTCAACCACTGCACCCGTCTTTCGAAGAGATGTTCTTTTGTTCTTATAAACTTGCAGTTATTCGGGAACATCTCATCATCCCACACGATTGTAACACATTTCCACTCAGCACGTTTTTGCCATAAAAACGAATAAAAAGTAAATTGTACAGCAGTGCGCAACACAAATGTTCCCGCTCAATTTCCCCTTACATAGTGTAGTTCCTCAGTCCCGTATAGAAGGCAGCGATTCGTATAGAAGGCCATCGAAAATGCCCTATTACTCCGTTGTCATAGGCATTGATGTTACACGTATTGCTTATTCTTGGAAAACTTGGTTCAATCGAAAGCGTTGCCTCCCATGCCTCCCATGCTGTTCTCATATGCGGGAATTCATATAGTTAACCACGTGTTAGGCTGGTGAGACGCGAACTATTGACTTGAGACAAATAGGATTTATGTGTTTAGTGAATTCTAACTTGTTTCGGTGTTACCGTCGTTGAGTGTATCGAGTCTATTGTGTTCGAAGCTCAAAACTCGTAATCATGTTTTGGGGACTTATCCTAGAAGCCGGCAAGCGTTATTCGCAAGAGGTGGTGAAATCATTCCATGTATCGATGGCCTCTTTAGAAATAAATTCTAACTCTGGTGGTGACAACGGAACTGTTCCTGTTATGTTAGAATATAGAGATGGTCGCGAGTTCCTTTTGTGCAATCTCCATAAGGAGAGAAATATGCAATGCAAGTTGGACCTTAGTTTTAAATCAGGCGAACAAATAGGATTTTACTCAGCATCAGGGAAAAGTAGGGTTCATTTGACTGGATATCTTGAGGAAGAATTTCATGATTCTAGTGATGAGGGCGAAGAGGAGGAAGAAGAAACATCACTTTTGAGCAAATCCACCAAGAGGACACTATCATCCTCGAATGACTCTGATGTGAAGAAACAGAAATTAACTACGTCAGAAGACTGTGATGAAGAAGATGATAGTGATTATGAAATTGAAGAAGAGGAAGAAAGTGAGGGAGAAGGTGAAGATAGCAAGGAAGAGGAGGAAGATAGTGATAATGTATCAACTCCAGTTAAAAAGAAAGTCAATGAATCAGTGCAAAAGAAGAAGGGTTCTGACAATATGAAAGGCAACAAACCTAAACACATGGAAGGTAAAGAGTCTGTGCAGCAGAAGAAAAATGACTCTTTACATAAAAAGGGAAATGAATCTCAACAAAAGAAAGGAACAGATTCCAAAACACCTAATGAAAAACAGAAGAAAAAAGAGAACTTGAATCAAATACCAAGAACTCCCATTCATAAACAAAATGGGCAAGTAAAGACTCCACAAAACAAGAAAAGCAATGAAACCCCTCAGAAGGAATTACATGGTGGTGTTGTTATTGAAGATAAAGTAGTGGGCAAAGGACCTATGGCAAAGGCAGGAAAAAAGGTTACAGTATACTATGTTGGTCGCCTGAAGCAAAACAACAAACAGTTTGATTCTACTACTACTGGTGCTGGATTCAAGTTCTTATTGGGGCGTGGTGAAGTAATTAAGGGCTGGGATATTGGGGTGGCTGGAATGAAAGTTGGGGGTATGCGAACCATCACAATTCCTTCTAACTTGGCATATGGTACTAGAGGACAACCTCCTGTTATTCCACCTAATAGTGATTTAACTTTTGAAGTAGAACTCCGTGGTATTCACTAACAAGGCTTACTTCTGATGTTAAATCTATATTCTAATATAGAACTACGTATTCAAGATATTTTTGTTACAATCACATATTACTTTAGTTATGGTGAATCATTTCAATACTTTCCTTGATCTGTGAGATTTTAAAAAATTTCTTCAGAATCTTTATAAAAATGCATATTTATTATTTAGTTATATCTTTGTAAGAAGTTAAATTGTCATGAATGTGATGTTAATTTTGTTAGCTTTGTGTTCTGTAATTTCTAAGATTATTTTGTACGATTGTGACTGAAATTTCAAAAACTTTCATTAAAATAATTAAGAATATTTTGTCTGTTGTTTGATTGCTACAAGGGGACAGGATTCCACCATGGTGTGGTATTCCACAGTGAAAGTGATTTGCTGGTGAGTTCAATGGTTTTGATTCTAGTTTCTATATCAATAAGTATGGACCAATATCATGACGTGGTCCTAAGCCTGTAGAATTGTAAACACTTTTTGTATATGTCCTTCAGCGACTTGTGTTACTACCACCTTCGCCTATCAACTTCACTTGAACAGTTTTTCAATGGAATACCAGGGACCTGTTAACCTAATATTGTTGACTGTGGACATCGTTAAATTATCTGAGCAATTATTTTTACTTATACATCGCTTGCTGTCAGGAGCCACAATGAAATTATTATAACCTAAACTAATATTACATTTGGTGATGGAGGGTTGAAAATAGTCCTAAATAATTTCTTTATAATTACCGTTAATATGGAGAGCAATGAATAAAAATGATCAATGAAATCCTCTAAAAAAAAACCTTCCATTATGTATTCACCAAATCTGCATCGCATGGATTATATACTATTACTACATTTTACGACTTGTACTGAAGTACATTGAGTGGGTACTACAGTCAATTGACCTCAAATATTTAATATGCTCTGTTGTAATATATAATATGTAATAAGATTGAGAAGTAAATTATTAAGAAAGTTGGGATAGGTTTTCTTCTTTTTTGTGTCAAATAATTTTGTTATAGTTTCATTGTCAGTATTATATTTTACCATTACACTTTTATATAGGAATATTACTTGACTTTATTTTAACTACAATTTTTATTGATTTATTTCTTATTCACCTCAAAGGGTTCTACAAAAAAGTCTGCAACAGTATGTCTATCTGCTATGTAGGTTGACCTAAATTATCAATTAAAAGATATTTAAAATAGAAGTAGCCAAATAGTTCAATGTAAGAGAGTGAATAAAAAGGAAAGAATCAATCATCTTCAAATTTAATCCTTTCTCTGGTTTGTGCATTTAACATTGAAAATTCTTTAAATCGTTAAATTTGGATGAATAGTTAAGATTTTACAAGCATTTTAATGAAATGGTTCAGGAGCGCTGCCGCTGTTGTATCTTCCCATAAAAACAAAATTCGACTTGCTTGACTCCAGGTGCATGGGTTTGTTCCACCTGAAATAGACACACTTCCAATGTCAGGCCACTGTTGGGGTTAGGGGGAGTAAATAGACCAAGAGCCCCCATGGGAGGAGTAGGAAGGGAAGGTCATGTAAAAATGTTTTGTCATCAAACTGGTTTAACCCATAGATTGCAGGCCTTTCAGATAAACAGTGACATGATTGCGCATAAATACAAGTTCAGCACATTAGGGTGTTAAATAAATCTGACTCCCGAGGGAAAAGTGCAGTGATAGACTAATTGGTGACTTATCGATTGATTTGTTTCTCTCACTGACTTCACATTGCTTGCTCAAGGGTGGTTACATCCAAGAATTTATTTTTGCTGCTGGAGGTGAAACTCAAAATGGGGGTATATGATCAAGTTTTGTACTACATTTGTATTATAATGAATTTGTAAAATTATGATGCTGAACATTTCTTTAGAAAAAAAAACTTGGTAAAATTATTTTGATCTTCCTTAATAGTTAGATTTCATTTTTTCCTGAGTAAAATAAGAAAATAAGATTAATCTTACAAGTAAGAAAAATCCCCTGCAATGCTGGGGAATCACTAGTACTATATATTTTGTCATAGTACATATATAACATGGAATGAACAGTGTCATTTTGAGAATGTATTGGTAGTGAACATAGTTGAATATGTTTCTTCAATAGATAAATCTGTTTATAGGAGTATGAAAAGTAATTCTATAGTATTCTGTGGAGGCAAGCTATTTCTTAATTTCATTGTTCGCTGAGTTTATGTGGGAAATTAGGAATACTAGCAACAGGAAGCGAGGATGATGTTTTAGAAATATTGTAAAAAGCCCTGAGGATGGATAGAATATATTTGAAATGTTGGCAAGTCATGTAGTGTTTTATCTTTTGACTTATTTCTCTAGATAGAACTCATTAAATTACAATCACTACGTAATATTTTAACCTTGTCCATCGTTTAATCTTTGCAGAATTTTCCTCCACTCTACAATAGCACTTCATTCATTTTGTTTAATGAGAAAACAGTTTTGTAAGAATCAGAGTTTTAACCTTGTTTTAGCTATTTTAAATTGCCATTGTCCTTAATATTTTTGAAAATAGTACACTCATTTTTTTTAAAATCAACTATAGGTAAGGTTAGAATATGATAAAAGAAATATCAGGTATTTAGTGTGTATATAATTTTAAGGCACCATGAAGTAAAATTTACTTTATGGTGCCTTAAAATTACTGAGTTATTGTCATAAGTAGTGATAAAAATCTAAAAATACTCAAATAATTCTTAAATTCCCACTTTGGGGACGTAAAACCGCCTTGGAAATAATCTAATTTTTCCTCTTCCTTTCCATGAGAAGCTATCTGGTCTATATAACTATCTTTGCAGTAGCCTATTTGGCCTTATGGTAAACCAGGTTGTCTATATTACATAATGCAAAATTGTAAATGCGATATATTTACTTGGAATAGAATACTGGCATCCAACAAATATTTATTATTTTATTTTATTGTATTGGCTGTACCCATCCCAACTAATGTACCTCTGTTTGTACATCCAACTAATGACTTTCACTACATACATAAGAAAAATTAATAATATATATAAATAACCAGTTGGGAATATCAAACAAAAATATTCACTAAATTTTAATTCAATCAAGCTATGAGCTCAGCATCATGGATTTGACAGGGACAGAGGAGAATTACATATAAATCATAACTGGGCGATACAGTAATTATATGACGGCAAGCATTTGTTTAGCACTGTAGAACAGACTAAATGAAATTAAATTAATCATGTTATGTCGAATGAAAATGGGAGACGGGACCGGGATTCGAACCCGGGACCGAATTCGAATCCCGGACCCGGGTTCGAATCCCGGTCCCGTCTCCCATTTTCATTCGACGTAACATGATTAATCTGTTACCTGGCGGTGAGGTTCACCGTAATCTAAGAGATTTCTATAAATGAAATCAATTTCTTTCAAAGTTGAACAAGTTTTTAAGTTGAGCATGCATTCTTTGTTACTACTTAATGTATTTAAAATGTCTACCAATTTTTCTAAAATTTACCAAGGTTCCGAATAATAATTATTAACTTTTTGTAATAAGTTAATTTGTAATTAACTTTTAATTTAAAACAGTAACCTTTTATAACAATTAACTTTTAATTAGTATTTGAATGATAAACTTTAAACTAGTTCTTTTTTTCATTCTCTCCAAAGTATGTTAAGAACATATACAAATCGAGTATGAACTATCAATAAAGGTTGGAATGAAATAAAAGGAATACAAAAGAAATGAAAATGCATATTCTGTATAGAAAAATTTCATTTTGATAATTTTTATCTCTGAGAGTCAATATTAGTTATTCATCTCTTTCTTCAATTGAGATAAATGTGTTAAGCATGTATCTCTCCATACTCTGCGAGCTTGAAGTTTGTCTAATGGTGTCATCTCACATAATTCTTTATACATTGTGTCAACCACAGGACCTTCAAATCTGGGTGTGGGTCCCATGGTTTGGCAAACAGCATACATAGAATTGCAATAGCGTTCACAGTAACTTTTCATTCCTGCAAACAAGAGACAAAAAAATAATTGTAAGAATTGTAAATGATAAAACCATTTCATTTAATGACAAACTAACCTTCAGCATTCAAATGAGCAGTTTCAAGAGGTCCCAGAAAAGCATATCGCATACCTAATCCCTCTGACATGACATTGTCCACATCTTGTACGTTCAAAACACCATCAGCAACCAAACGAAATGCTTCATTCAAAATGCAGTATCTGAAAAATAATAGTATTTTGAACACAGCATTATTAAATAAAATTAATGAATAAGTAGTTTTTAACAATGAAAATCCATAAAGAAAATTTGCCATCTCCAAATTCAGATATAATTTGTCTTAAATGACAAGATTTAGATGGCTTTATTTTAGGCATGGCTGAATGAAACTACGAACACTGAACTAAACACCAAACTTTCCTTTGAGAAAATCTGTACATAATTAAATCTGTGACAATGAAAATAACGGATCAAACGCTTGCCTTTCAAATTGCACATTTTCAAGGGGCCTTTTTTGCACAGTGGAAATAGGAGAATTGCTTGCCGCGACAAAAATATGTACGGTATAGGTAAGAAACCGATTCTCAAAACGTACATTGTCGACCTACTGATCAAATATCCAATTATTTCGTTAGATTAAAAATAAATGTTAAACAATTTAATAATTTTAGTTAATCTAATTTCTTGCAACAAAAAAAAAGAGAGAGGGACCAGAAAAGGGAGTAAAACGCAAAAGAATGACCTAAAACCTCAAAAACAGAAAAAATGACGAAAAAATGACCAATAAAATTAATATTTTTATAACTAGAGATTTGTGTTCAAGATTTTAATACTTAAGAGCAATGCATACTGCATAAGGAAAAGAAGATGACATGTCCTCGAAATCCGGACCCTGATTATTACTTATCTGAATGACATATATCTGAAGAAAATAGAAAAAAAATTCAGCTTTGTATGTAAAATAGTTTTGAAGATAAATAACTAAAATATTAGATAAAATAATTGGTCAAATTAATCTAAATTTTTTATTTTTCGTACAAACTAATAGTACTGCTGATATACAAAAAAAAATTTAATGCTCAGACATAAACATCCAGATCATGGTTGATTTCACGTCAAACCACCCAACAGTGATAACACAATGCATTCAATGCAACAAGAAATAAATAAATGGAATAACGTTGAAGGATGTTTAAAAATGTTATGAGAGGTTCGTTAAAATCAAATGTAAGAAAAATCTTTCGAAGGTAACATTCACTAACTAGCAAAATTTATTTCTAAATTTCAAAATAAATTAACATAAGGAGTAAAAACACTATTTTACTGGAAATGCCATGTTCTGGTACTTACTGAATTCTATTCAGAGCAAACCCAGGAACTTCTTTGTTGAGGCAAACTGGCACTTGCCCGATTTCTGCCATTAAAGATTTAGTTTTTGTAACAACTGATGCTTCTGTCCATGGTGCAGGTACTATCTCCACTAATGGCACATAATATGGAGGGTTAACCTATAACAATCATACAATAATCCATTAAGAATAACTTCCCGATACTTCTAAACCCATTAATTTAATAAATAATTAAATTATGTTTCAAACTTTGTAATAATTTAATTCATTATAATGATTTAATTCATTTAATTTGATCAATTCTTATAATTCTCAGTGTTGTTATCTTCCTATGTTTTTTGTAATAGAACAAATAAAATTCTACACATGTAAATTTTGATTTTATGATCCCCTTATTCTTTATCAGTTTCATGTCTATACAGAAGAATAAAACCATCTTGCTCAAAAAGTTAATAATGGCCGTGAATAATGGCTCCAGTGGTGAGGTGAATTTTATGATGTCACTCGTGTCACTTATTTTAATGGTCTATGTGTACATGTCTTTTAGTTTCTCTTTTGACCTACTAGAACAAAAGAACAAATAAGATAGCACAGTTCACAGTAATTAACAGTAAGAGGAATATTATTTAAGTAAAATAATACAATACTGCAATAATAATTAACTCAATACTACAATAAAAAAATGAAAATTCAGAAAAAACCTTGACTCTTAGAAAGGAAAATATATTGTTTGTTGTTCAATACAAGGCAATTAAAAAAAAAAAAAAAAGGTTTTCCCTGAAATTACATGTAAATTCCTACTTACAAATTTTTGAGTTTAGGTCAATGGTTTATGATTTTAAAATATTTTAAATATAAATTTATACAACAAATTCCAAAAAGTCTACTAAACAAGAATTTGAATATGTTCTGTTTTTGAGCATTTGAAATTTAATTAGAACTTTATAATAATAAAAATTCTTTTTTGATCTTCCTTTGGTATTTCCTTTGCTTTTTCTTATAATTCTCGTTTCCAATAATTTTTGACATTTTAAAATTTTTTCCCTTATGAACAAATTTATTATCATTAAATTTAATAATTAAAGATATTACTATTATAAATTAATGGATATAATTTAAAAATAAGATTTAAATTACCTTATAATTAATTAATATTTGGTACATTAGTGTGATGCCAGCATGTTGGACTATAAGGGTAAGAGGTGATGTCGGACTAGGAGAGCATAATAAATTATAACATAAAAACAAGAAATACTATAACTTTGTACATGTAGTACACAACTCCCAACTGCCTCTGTGACAGCAACTCAAGGGGATTCCCAACTACCTCGAGCAGATTTAAGAACATATCATAACAGACAAGGTCTGTGAGACCATATGTCACCCCTGGAGGGTTAAAAATAGTAACTTCACTACTGAATATCCAACTGATACCAGAGGTTTCTACTATAGAAACATTCTACTTTAGAACCCCTATTTTAGAAACATGCACTTCGATAAAACAATTTTTATGTAATGAAAAATTGAAACTTTCAGAACCAATTAGAAAAAACAATAGCATTTAAAGGCTTTTTATTTATTAACTTATTTGCAAACTGACTCGTATTTTCAAAGTAGAACAAAACTTTGAACCCTTCAGTAATAATGGTAAATTCCATTACAATGGGCGAGAAAGTTTTATCTTCTTCTGTATCCTACCAAAAAGGTAATTTTGATACACAGAGGGAAAATTCAATGAACTATGATTGGCTTCTCGAAACTTTCACTTTTGGTAGACCCCACCCACAACAGTGCTTCCGGGAATAAGAAAATTCAACCACTAGAAATACAAACATTCCGCTTATTGTTTGTGTTCAATGTTACAAGAAACACAAGAAATTTACATAAGAAATACAAATGTTCTGCATATTATTAGTATTCAATGTTTTCCCAAATAGATTTTTCTTGAATAAATAACATAGATTTCTTAAAATAACTTTGACATACACTAATTAATTATATTTAACAACAATGAGGTGACTTTAAAAAGAATAAAAATCTATCTTGCAACGCAAATATACTCTCAGTATATGATAAACATGGAGATAATAAATTCAGTAAAAAGCATAATTGTAAGTAAAAACGAAAACATAATAAGAAATTTTTTACATGATATATTCTTATTGTTAAAGTTAAAACAGAAGTAAACAATTTAATTTATAAATTTCATTTCATCCATAGACATTTCATAGAAAATCATTAACTAGCATTGAAACTAAGAGTAAATTAAACTAATGCAGGGACTACAAACATTAGTTTGTAAAAGTGAAATAAAAATACTTACTGGATGAGCCACAACTACTTGGGACTTATGCTCAAGACCTTCAGAAAGAAGAGATGGTAGAAATGTACTAGTAGAACTAGATAGAACAGTTTTGTTATCAACAATTTTATCCAAATTGCTGTACAGTTTCTTCTTCAAATCAATATTTTCTGGTACACACTCTTGAACATGGATAGCATTCTTAACTACTTCCTCCAAAGATGTACAACCTAAAATATAAGAATAACATAATTATACAGTATTCAATTTTTTTGTGTCATACAATTGTTATGTGGTATTTTGTTATGAACCATTGTAAAAAGAACTATTTCAAATCTCTGCACATTCAACTTAGGTGGTCTCTAAAAATTTGTCGCAACACTGCTGCCCCAATTAATTGGAATATCATTAAAAGAAAATTTCAATTGATTTTCAACTCAGCTAGATGGAAGAATTAATACAGAGATTGTAGATGGAAGAGATTTTCATATCCATATGAACCAGTGATTTTCTCTAAACCCAAATTTCCTCAGACTTTTCAGAAAACTTGTTTACATCTCATGCTCAAAGCTTGCATGCAAATTTGATGGAACCCTTCCGGCATATAGCCTTTCTCCACCATGTAGATAATTTCTAATTTCACACACTGGCTTTTTCCATACAAATAAACTTGTTCAACTTAAATTATAGACTAGATTATAGTTGGATACTTTATACAAGAAATTATTTCTTGATAATGAAATGTATATAAAATAATATAGTAATGAAGTAGTCTGTTTTCTGGATACGCAACCTGTTAAACTTAGCTGTATAATGCTTGTCATCATTCAGAAATTTAGCAAAGTTCAAAAACTATGTTATTCATGAAACATCTAATCTTAATAATAATAATAATAAATAATAAATTTATTGTCAAAAAACAGTACAAACTGCGTATGACCACGTGGAGGAAAAAAAAACTAATTTACTCTCCGGAAGCAAGCAAGGGACCATCCCATCAATTCCGATCAAGGGCCCTACATTACACTAGTATATTAAAATAAGTTTTATTTGTTTATTTATTTATTTATTCCCCGTCCTAATCTTGAAAACTAAACGGGTTATCGATTTCACGGTTTTTTCCACTTGAAGTAGGTCACCGTAACTCAAAATATAGGCTAGTTTAAAGTTTGATAAGTTGTATATCAAAGTTCATATATATTTTTAACTACTACTACTACTACTACTACTACTACTACTACTAATAGAGGTGTTGATGTAGGGTATAATCATAAACAGTCTCACATAACGAGGTATTCATGTAAGGTGGAATTAGGAAATTATCATAGTCATAAAGCAAAGAAATATAAAAGAAAAGGAGTAGTACAACAACTCCCTTTGACAAGGTATTTAAGATACCTTAAAGGGAGGGAAATTATGTGGCAAACTAAATGGACCTTTTTATTTATTTACTCAACTATGTAAATTGCATTATGTAAACACAATTATGGTAAATTATAGAATGTAAATGTAAATTTGTATAATGAAGATGTAAATTTGTATAATGAAGATGTAAATTTTTTATAATGAAGATGTACATTTGTATAATGAAGATGTAAATTTGTATAATGAAGATGTAAATTTGTATAATGAAGATGTAAATTTGTTTAATGAAGATGTAAATTTGTTTAATGAAGAGGTAAATATTGGATAATGAAGACGTAAATATTAGATAATGAAGACGTAAAATTTGGATAAAGAAGACGTAAAAATTGTATAATGAAAATGTAAAATTGTATTTGTGTTTATGGAAATAAAAAACTTGTAAACTTGTAAACTACTACTACTACTACTACTACTACTACTGAGTATTTCAACTACTGACAACTAAGTACCTCGAGAAATACGCATCGCACGAAAAGAATTTTTGAAATGAAAATATATATGCATAGGACACATCTGTCTGCACTAAAATTACTCACGAGAAAAGTTTTGTTGTTCACAGAAAAATCGTGGCATTCGTCTCAACTTCCATTCATTCTGAACCAAAATTGTATTACGAGAAGTGTGGTTTCATGAACCGCGGTTTCGTCGGTGTGCACGAGTTCATGAAACGCGTTTCATCAATGTGCACTGCACCTGAAGTACGACGTTGAGGGGAATAAAAAAATAATCAGATTTAAGTGGTGCTGAGCAATAACGCGCGGGACAGTAATGAAAATTTCAAAAATAGAATAACCTTGATCGCCCTCTGTGAAGGACATGTGTGTAGATAAACTCCGGTATGTGTCTTCTGAGCTGGAAACCATCAAGTTTCTATTCCGTAAACGTAAATTCCCTTTTATTACGTTAGGAACGCAATAAAAGATACTGGGATTTGTTCCTAACACTTTATTTTCATAATTAATTAATTTTAATTGTAGACTTTATGAGCTTTTTATTATTACATTGGTTCATTACACCCAAGCATACGTTTGGCTGCAATAAATCTTCAACCATATAAGCACATGTTCATTGGTGAGGGTAGATTTATTATAAACCATATTCACTTTCCTGTAGTTTCTGTTATCCCTACCCTGTGCAAGCACAGTTAAAAATCGGTAAACCACCTTAACTCCTACTCATTCTATTCCCATACTAAGCACATCTGTTGCTAGGCTTCAGACATAGCCACTAATGATAAGACGAAGCAGTTTGTCTAATGATTTCAGGTATGAGTTTTTTTAGATTGAGGCTTCAGGGCTCGCCAACACGTCATTAGTCATCTTGGTCATCAGATACGAGATTCTTCTTAGTTAATTTTTCCCTAATTTATTGGTTGCCCTCTTTCACCATACTACCAGACATCTTCAGGGAAACAATTCTTCTACTGTTTGGCAGGTCCCGTAGGTATTAGCTTCGTGAAGATGTCTAACAAAAAACTCTCGTTTGCAAGGAAAATAAGTGAAAAGAAAGTGAATATGGTTTAATAATTTGAATTGCAGTACTTTGTTAAAACACGTTGAAGCAGTAAAAGACATTGAAGTCGTTAAACATTATGTAAGGACATAACGTTATCTTTCCCTGATTTGCCACTCTGGTAAACCAAAACTATCTTATCATGTAAGTGAATGATTCCTAGATTTTATAACGATATCTCACGACGTTATGTTTGAGTAATCAGAGTTATTTCTTATGTAATGATGAATCTGGGTGTAACTCGTCGCCTTGTTCATAAGCTTCACATTAAAAACAATAATAAACTACTTTTATATCAACCAGCGGAACTACACGACATTGCCCGGGTTAAAAATTTTCAATAATTAATTGACATTCTTGTATTAAAACACCTCTGGAGCACACAGATCTGGAATTTTTAGCTCATTTTGCTCGACATTACCCAGGGTTCTTATATAATATTCTAAATTCATATTAGTGTGTACACGTACACACATACACCGCCCGAGACACACTTCCTTATATAGAGATTATCAAATAAACGATCTTATTTTCACAGATTCGATTCATTTTCAATTACACCACTGAGGGCCATCATAAGGCGACTACTGACAAAAAATTACGAAAACTATTTAACATGCCGGAAATGAGATAAGTGTTCACACAATTCACAGAATATGGAATAAAATGGATCTTGCACAAAATCAAGGGATGAGGCACGGAAACATTAATGCACCAGTACCTCACTAAATCTACTTAGTGGGGGCGAAATGTTATAAAGAATATTTGATTTTAAATAAATTGAGCCTGTGAATATAAGGTCTTTTAATTTAATTTAAGTTCTGCAGACGTAATTACAATAAACATTTATAGTAGTCGAGTCATGTGATTTTGTACCCCAAAAATTTAGATTCTTTGCTGTGTTTTATACAGTGTTGGCAAAGCTTTTCTACTTTTCCTTCAAAACGTTTGGGAAGTACACGAGACTAGAGTCCTCTCATATAAAGAGCTGTACAGGAGACGGGTTCAGTGATGAAAACTCTTCGCGCAGATTGTTGGCGGTGGAGGGGTCAATCCCTCCCCCTTCTCCACGCAATTACCGGACTATGACGGTTATGAGGCGGAGATCGCTCTTCAGGCATGCGCACAATCGAGCATTGCTACTGCGCACCTCGCCCTGGTTTCTTCATTGAATTCGTCTCCTGTACTGTATGAAAAATAAATTGCTTTAATTTGTTGATAGTCCAGGAACCAGGTACAATAGGTTTGATCTGGCAAAAAGTAATGTAGAGTTTATATTTCTAGAGTTGGACGTACTAATTCTGAGTTTTCGACCTTCAAGCTGAGCAGCCGCAACGCCATCTTGGAAAAAAAGGCGGCCAAATTGACTTTTTCGCAATTAATTCGTTACAACTAAAATAGCTATTATTAAAAAAATCCAACATTTTTGTACAAACCAACTTTTGATCAGATTTATAGTTTCTGAGCTACAATAGATTTTAAAAAGTGGATTTTTCAAATTTTTTGAATTATCATATTTTTTTCTTCGTCTTGACCGTAATATTTGTATTTTCTTTGCGTTTTACTTATATAAACTTATAACAGGTATATTCATCTTCAAGTGCAATATTATGTTATTCAGCGCGCTACTTTAAGCCTCTTGGGGACGGGGCTATAGAACAATTGTACATAGCTGTCAGCTGCTTCCTGTCCCTTTTTAATACGGCTTGTTCTGCTTGTTGACAAAACATCCCAATTCGAGTCCTCACTTCGCCGTCCAGTATAACATGACAGTTTACAGAAAAATAAGAAAATCTCAACGCTTTATTATTTTGGTAGTGTATTGTTTAGAATGTCACAATATATGAAAATGGTCTTTAGTATGAGTACTGTAATCTTCAAAGTAATACCGAATGTTGGTTCCTGGTTCAATACATAATATTTCAGAATGACGATCGTGTTGCAGATATTTAATAAGATCCATAGGATCCAGTCGACGTTTGACGCTAGTGGAATGCGCAAAGGTATAAAGTCCTCCCTTCTTAAAACTTTTTTGTCGCTTGAAGGTGACAGAGTGGCTGGAAACATAATTAATGTCGTAAATAGAGGATTTCTTCTTCATAGCAGTGGTGTCATGGTGCCGAAACACCGTTCCGACACTTGTTTTCGAAATGTTTTTTTCTTTCTCGTTCGATATGTGTACAGTTTGTTTCATGCGACGTTAAAAGAAAATGAATTTGCGAAACCAACTTTAAGTTGAATACAGCAGGTTACATTTGAGAGGAGTGTTTTTATTGTATTGCCATTTGATTTTGGCATGTGCTCAGCAACATAGAGAAAATTGTACGCTACGTTTTCTCATAATTACCAGCACAAAAATGTGTCAGTTTTAAGAAATTTAAATATTACTCAAATATAGACACTGATTTTAATTTTATTTCGAGAGTCAACATAGCCATATCAAATATAACACGTGATAAATATTCACAATTCAAAAGTATACGATTAGAAAAAATACGATCCAAGTATAAATATCTTTTTTTAGGTTACAGAAATGGTAAAGTTCTAACGCCGTAAATCGACTTCAGAAGACTTTAAAATGTACAATTTTAAAATTACTTAAAAATATTATTTTAAATTTTATTTAAAAAGTAAAAATATTAGCACATCAATTTTAAAATTTTTCCGGGGAGGGGGGAATACCCCAACTTTTGTTGTGAAGTATGGGAAATTTCCGGCACTGCTAAATTCGACATGACACCACTGCTTCATGTGTGGTTTGAAAATGAATATTTTGCCACGATTGCCACGACTTATCACCATTACGTTAAAAAACACGGTAGTAAGGCAATCGTTATTTTCGAAGGATATCCTACTGATGCAGCGATCAAAAATAAAAGAGCGTAGAAATGTTTTGACGAACAATGAGACAATGCTGCTGAAATAAATTTCAATAAGGTAATGATTGCGACAGTTTCCCAAGAAAAAATGTTATCCGACGGTAAAAGTAAGAATCGTTTGATTACCATGCAACATAATAAATTTATTGAAGCTAATTTGTTCAGTATGCAAATTGTAGAAGATGCAGATGCATTCAACTCCGCGATTGCTATATCTACATCATTTAATTCTGTTTTCATTATCAGAGAAGGTATTGATCTACTCTTAATACTAACAGCCGTGGCGAGGCATCTTCCGAGTTATTAATTGTTAATAAAATAATGTAATTTCTATACATATACATGATCTAATGACGAAACCTAACAAATCCGAAGGTTTTGGACTGTGTTCTAACTATGTAAAATTATTCTTATTGTAAACAACAGCTGCTGCTTTGTGAACAGTAGTTCATTCAGGTGTTTGCGCAAGTTGTGTTTACAATGCATGTTGGTATGGATGGTATAGTGGAAAATATTACGCGAAAGAAGGAATTACAATCAGGTAACGATTCGCCCCCCCCCCGCCCCCTCTTAAAAAAATTGGTCTTGTGACTTACATAATAACACCCAATTATCACATGTACATTAAATGAACTACAAAAATCACAGACAGTATAAAATATAATTTGCATTATTACTCATTGTTACTATTTATAATTTCACCCAAAAGTATTTGTTTTCATACTGCCTTTCCTACGTCACATGATTCTATTCTTTGCCGGTAACAGAAACATAAAAAATAATTCTTAGAATTCCTACGTTGATACTTGTATGTCCTGTGCTTCTGTTGCGATGCGCTGAGTCGGAGTAGAGAAAAAAACAAATCTACGCGTACCGACTAAACTTGACTTTCTGTCTGACTTAGAAAAATATTAGTTACGACAAATTGTATAAATTTATACCTCATTTAAATTAATTCTTATGTTCAATATAAAGCTGGTTATGAAAATTAGTTTCTACTCAGTTATGTTGAAGAAATATATGTACGACAATAATTAATTGTTTTCATTTTCTATTAAGTTGAGAAACGTATGATATTTGTTAATTTTTATATGTTTTTTTTTTAAACCACGGTGGGGCCCTCAGACTGCCCCTCCCCGCGCCACAAATCCCACGGGTCCGCTATCACCGTCACTGATTACAATTCGTCAATCTTAGGCGTGATCAGGCAAAGCATGTAAGAGTGACGATCCTAAAAACATCTTATCAAATATTGCATACGATATAAAAGCTAAGATGATGTTCTACAAGTTCTTTCAAGAAGTAGAGCGATTTGGACCATTGTTCATAATATACAGACACTTGAAGGAAAACTAAAGCCCAATCAGTGGCGCAGGTGGTAGCGTTGTCGCGTCTCACCAAGTCATCCCGAGTTCGATGGGGCCAGAAAATTTGTTGCTTTTCACATTAACGTCCCAGTTCATATATCTGTGACTACTGAAAAGCCTTTCTTCCTCTACCTCCTACTAACCCCTCCATGTGGGCCAAGTTGTTGGTAAACCCAGCTAAGTGGCCCACCTACTAACAATGACCTACCACCCAACTCCTAACTCCTATCGCTCCCTGTAGATAACCTTCAATAGCACGCTACATTTCCCATTTACAAATACAACAATACAATAAAAGGAAAACTAGAAACAACGAATTCAGGATTTAATACTTCCAGAGTGGACAATAATTGCAAAAGAGAAACCTTTGTTCCTCTTTTGTTCCGCATTTGCCTAACTGACTTGAACTAATTTTCAAATCCGTTTCTCAGAAATGAATGGACGTGCAGGTTTGGTTGTCGTGAATTTAGTAAACAGACTCCGGATCAAATGTCAAATTTATTGTCAAAAAAATCGAAAGAGTGAACCAAGATGGAACAGATTCGTAGGTTTTGAGTGTGGCTCCGCTATGGGATCCGAGTCTTAGGTTTTTTCGTTACCCATAAATAAATAATTTACTTTCAAAAAGGCTGATTAAAACTGAATATTATACATAATATAACCTCAACATTCAACTGTTTCTTCAGCGGTTGTTTTTAGTTAGAACGTATGACCTTTCACGATTTATTTATTCTGAACCAATGAATTTATTTTATTAATCTTATAAAAATATTTGTTTGTTTTTTCTCTGAATATGACAGCTCTATAATATTATATGCTAATTTTTAAATTAGTTTATATTATTTAACTGTCTTACTAAATTAATCTCCCCCTCTCCACAAAATTTCCATTTTCTGACCCCACCCTCCAAAAAATATTTTTCAATGACAGTTTGTGTCATGAAATTTGCCATAGAGGACACCCTTGATTAATCCACACAAACAAAATTCCCAAGAAACCTAACAGAAAAACACACAGCAATGTACTTATTTTCAATTTCATGGAAACATAAAAGAACTGTATTCTTGTTTTAGTTATAATTTTTTTATGTGCATCGAGAGTATGGACTATGAAAGTCAATGAATTACAATTTACAGCTTTAAGTGATTAATACTTTTGATCAGATATTTTCTATAAAAACAAGATGCAAATAAATGTAAGAGAAGTATGTGAATAATTACAATTTTTTACCTACAAAAACTTTAAAATAAAAGCTTTTGACAGTTTCATTCAGGGGATAATTATACATTATAGGATGTTGAATTATGAATGGTTAAGCCATAAAGAATAAATTAGAAGAAGAGATAACAATGACTGCTATATCGTAATTAAGGATGAAGTATGTTATAATGATTGCTTGAGTGACTAAAATGAAATTTCTCTTTAGTGGTTGCAAATATTATATATACATTAAGTTCTCATGATACATGAAAGCGATAGAGGAAAATGCAATAAGTAATATTAAGTAAAATCACCACTGCTATGTAAATTTGTAACCAAAAATGCATACAAAATAGTCAATAATTTTTTTCACAACTTGAATGCACTTAAATGATAATTTGCAGGACACATACAAACAAATCACTTAAAAATTATCTACCAGTACTTGTTCCAATGAGATAAGATGATTTGCCACATCAACAAGATAAGAAATCTAATGGCATAAATTACATAAAATGCCAGGTTAGCAAGAAAATAAAAAACAAAATATTTCCTATCAGTACACCTTCTATTTGAAAATAGTAGTTGCAAATTAGAAGTTATACATAACTTAAACTTGACAGGTGGTTGTAATATTGAACTTAAAACATGTGGGAACGTAGTCGACATTAAAATTTCTTTATTGTACTTTTTAAATAAAATTAACTGATTTTAATAACAAACATTGTAAGAAATAATATAATAATGCAATCATGAGACAAGCTAAGGGCACAAAAAATGAAATAAAAATAGTTACCACTGATGCAAGATATTTGTTCATCTCCAGATAGATTTCCACGAAGCAACTTCTTCCCTTCAAGTCTTTTAACTTCTGTTTTTATTTCCGACAAAGCAGAATCAACTTGTTTCTGTTCAATATCAAAGATTCTGACTTGGTAGCCAACACTGGCAAATAACATAGCCCAACTACGCCCAATCAGGCCACTGCCGAAAATCCAAGGTTATAGGTTCAAGATAAATATTTATGATTGATTATTTTACTGTATGATTGACACACTGTATGATTGATTATTTTACTAAAAATCCACTCTTACCTGCCAACAATACCGATCTTCTCACTCTTGCGAGGCATCCTGACAATCTGCGTGAATGACAACTGACGCTAACGTGATGACAACTAACAAGTACGTCGAGACGCTTTACTTTTTATACTCTTTTTATCTCGGAAGCATATCCATATCTTTTACACTCATGACGGAGAATTACGACATGACAGTAGAAAACGTGACGGGTTTCATCCTGACATTTCCTTGTTTGTCCTTGAACTAATCTTTACAGAGGTATGAAAAAACACTCCAGTATGAGAGATTTTTAAGAAATCGTTATCTTAAGCGATTTCCTCATACCACGAAGTGAATAAATACTAGACAGATTGTTTCGAAATATTAAGGATTTTTTTTGTGGGGCTTTAGGGCTCGTCAACATCGAAGTCATTAGAGCCCTTAAAACTTGTACAGGTAGGGAAAATGCAGTTACGCTCTAGGGAGAGTCTACATGACTCTCCCCGCGTGTGGGACTCGCCGAATAACTCAACCATACCCATTAAAAAACCCTCCTGAATTACAACTCAAAACTCAAATCCCAGCATATCTCAAGTCTTTACTTAAAACATTTATTTAAAAAAAGAAGAAGAAAGAGGAAAATGAAAGATACCCTAGCCCTAATAGCGTCGGGATCGAAAATAACAAGAGGTGACCAAGGAAGGTCAGGAAAGAGAAAGAAAGGAGCCTAGCACAAGTGGAAGTAATGCCAGACTCATCTCGGGGCCCCGTGTTCGCCAAACACGTACTTACTAGATGTAAGTCCCCTGGGGGGTCGAAATATTAAGGATTATGATGCACTCTAGCCTCGTAAAAATTACGAGACGTATTGTATGTATTTATCATGCACCTCGTCCGACTTCCGCGTTAGGTAATAGAAACAGGTGTGATGATTTTCCGTAGATATTGGTGAAAGGTAATCCCAAAATGCAGGTTAGCGACACATTTCGAAATGTCCCGCCATTAAGTTGCCTTGAATTATATTTCGCAAAGTACGTAGATCACCAAACATTATTAGACACATGTAAAAAATATGAACTTTCATAATAGGCAAAGAAAGAATATGTGGTATTATATCCATAAAAGATACGAGAAGTGAACCTCTTCTAGGATTTTAGTGAGGTAAATGAATTGTTGAAAAAGTTAATATTAAAAAAACAAGCTAGCTATTGAGGGTCGAGGGATTGGGTGGGACAAAGATCCGCACTTTCCAGCGAACAATACATGAGACTCCGAAATAAATGGACTGCCCGAATTATTCTTTACATTAATATAATTTATTCCTTTTTACCAAGCATACAAACAAGAAGGAAAAACTTTTACATATCCCTCCGTTTTTCGCAAACATGTTTTTTCGGACTCGCCTGATTAGACTGGGTAAAGATCCGAAGTGGCAATGTCCTGAACTGGGTGATTATATAAGATGGTGAAAGAAAGAGTACAGAGACACTCCAATGTTTAAAAAAATGATTAAATCAAAGCAGTGTAAAATATAATTATCTCCTTCTCTGTGTCCTACGTATGAATACCGAAAGGAATCACAACATGTGAAGATAGTACGACAACTGCGAGGAGCTCGATCCCGGTGCTGGACGACCCTACCACTAATGAAAATAAACATTTCAATACGACTAATCCATCCTTACATTCAATATCTTTGATTATTTAACTTTTTAAGGCCCGCGAGTTATGTAGTACATTTTACATCAACTTCGGAAGCAGGTTACATTAATGTCTTTGTGTTATGCCGGCAGTTTATTTGGCGTTGAGTATTTGTGTATTCGCTAACAAGGCGAAGTGTAGATGAGCTATTCGTCTGTATTCGATGAATTTGCTGTACTGTGGCAAATAAACAAACACACGTACAATCGTATCCGTCCTCTTGTCGGTTTTTAGTCGCTCATCAAAGGACTTAAATAAGACAAATATTTGTGTGAACAGTCCACACTTAGTTTGCGTGTTTCGCTCAGTTGAGCGCGCGTGATCGAGATTAGTTGATATTCTGGTTCTTTAACCTATATTTTGACTTTTCTTATTCTACAATTTCTTTAATAAGAACTGGAACATTTATATGGGATGAAAAAACGAAACAGTATAAATATTTCTTGAATTATGACAAATACATTCCGTCCATAATTGGTATAAGAAATCATGTGTGACATTATTGGATTATTTGCGTGTTCGGACCAAGTGAGGATGGCATGTTTGTGATATTTGTGAATACGTCAAATATTTCGCCAAAATACAGTGAATACGCTACCCATGTACCGCAACGCAAACTGAAGTGCCAGCATTACAAATCTATGTTGTCAGAATTAATATATAGCGTGATATGTACGGCGAGTGAAAATGGAAAATTGTGTTCGGAATTACCCCGTCGTACATTACAATATGAAAACATTTTATATCAATCCTAATATTATAAATATTTTAAAAAAATAACGAAATATACTATTTAATTTTTCCAGCTTCAAATAATATAAATGTATTGATGATAATAAAAATATCGCGTAAAAGATAAATAAATATGACCCATTAGTTTTATTCGTTGGGCAACACTTTGCCAAACCACATCCCATGCTGGCTCGATCGATCGAAAGTGATTTGAAATGCGGGGATAACTTGGACAGCGTTGAGCTACTTGTGTTCGTGGGCAGTTTTTAATTGTTTTGAATTTTCTAAAATATGACTGGAGACTTACTACTAGTGGAGATAAAGCCGAAGACAATTTTAGAAAATCTATATACGATTGGACTAAATCACTTTCAAGGCCACCTGCTCAATTTTCAAATCGAAAAAATATCATGATAACATTGAAAGAAAATTGTAAATTTTGTAACACAAATTTGTTTTCTACATGGCAATATTTTTAGATAGCCATAGAGGACTATATTATCTCTTGAGTATTTATCATAAAGACAAGTGCCATTGTGTTAAGGTTCGTTAGAGGTTGTAATAATTTTAGGATCTAAAGAACGAAAATAATAATACTATTTTCAATCCTGTGAAACGTTGCTCAATTTTCCCTGTAACCTGATTGATCGCATAAGCTTCTTCAGCTTAATGAGACCTAGCTTTTTCATAATTAAGTTTTGCAATTATAAGATGGCGTTTTACATGACAGTTTTTCAATATTTTGCAGAGTCAATTTCAACATTTTGGATTTCCAAGAACATTTCAATTTTTTGGAACGTTCAGGCGATCTAATATCGCTAATACCTCATGTCTTTTAACAGATAAAATGCTTAAAGCTTCCTTTATTTCAAAAGTTATGGATATCAGTTTGTACTCACGTATATGAATGGAAGAAGCTATTACAATACTACGCTTTATCATATTTGTGTCGAATCCGTAAAATAGAAAAATGGACATGTGCGATGAGGTCTGATGATAATTTTGAAGAAATTCATTCTATTTTCTCGTTTAGAATTTTCGGACTCAAATATCTAATATATTTTGAAGACATTCTTACAATTTGTTTCATGATATTGTGATAAAATTTGCTATTATATTCGTCTAAAAGATGGCATTCACGACCTCGAAATGGCGGAGAATTATTGAAAGTTCGTTCAAGAAGCGGGTTGTCATAGGACGGACGCAGATAAGCAGAGACGGCACCGATTTTAAAGATTGTAGCCTTGAGCGACTTTCATTAAAGAGTCGTGATGGTGGAGTGAGGCACAGTTTTCCATATTCCTATGGCTGTACCACCGCGGGTTGATGACATTTTTAGGTTTCAATTTAAAGTTTGCTGCTTTTAATCGAGAAAAGATTTTTTAAATTCCTTCTAAGTGGGTTTCTAAAAACTTATCGTATCGCAGTACGACGTGTAAATACACAATACATCCTTCATCGATTAGGTTATTCATTACAATGGACATAAATCTCATGAAAATCGCGGGGGTGTTAGCCAAGCCAAATGGAAGTTATTAGATTCGTTGTGTCCAGTAGGGGGTGCAAAATGCTGTTAATTCTTTACTACTTTCCTCCATTTCTACTAGACAGTAACCAATACATAAATCTAAAGATAACATATCCTTAGCGGCACCTAGTTGGTCGAAAACTTCGTTTAAGTTCGGTAACGAAAAGACTTCTTGTTTAGTTATACTGTTTAATGCTCTGAAATCAATGCATGGTCTATATTTTACTGGTTCACCTGCTTCAGATTAACAAGAATTACACTCGATAACCAGATAGCAGAGTCTAATATTTCTCTCTGAGCGTGTGGAACTCGATATGGTGGTTTCTTAATTGGCTTCGCATCTCTGACATCTTTTGAATGTATTACTACACTAGTGCAACCAAGTCTATTTCCTCCGAAAGCACATACGTCTGAATATTACAGTACCGTATCCACGAACTCGTCTATGATTTCAATTGGAATTTGCTCAAAATTAATTAATTTCTATAAGCCAGGTTCTTCTGACTGTTCCCGCCATACAAGCAAGACACTTTCTGTACTGTTGATGCAGAGATCTGAAGTGCTTACATAAAAGTAAGGTATTCTTAAACCTTTTTTAAACGTGCTTTTGTATCATTACAAAATACAACAAAAACTGAGCTTCCCTCTTGAACTTTTGAAAGTGTTGGATATGCCTTCCTCTGTTTTCTAATAAAATTTCAGAGTCCGTAGTTCAATTAACCTTTACTGAAGTCTTGAGTTACGAAGTAGGTTCTATTTTTACTTTGCTAGTTAATGCTGCGTTGTGCATGACGCTTCCTTTGACATTACTTTTTTTCCCCGGGTCACTGACTCGCGACATCCTGTAGAACTTTGTAACTGAGAGATGCTCTGCATAATTTTGCTAACCATCCGATTCACTGATATTTTTGTTCGACCGCTTCTAAAAACCTGTACTAGCGGGAACATTTATTTCAAGTAACTCATTTACACAAGTACTTTGAAGTCAGTATGAGGAGGGTGCGTTTCGCGTTAACCCTTCCTCTAATTCATCACATCGTACTTAACTAAGAATTCGGTTCCCTGACCGGATTTCCTTTGACGTCGACAGTAGCAGACTTCTCATCTTCATACATACTATTAACATTGACACTGAGGTGCTACTTCTAATTCATATATACAACTATCTTTCTGAATCTCATTTAGTTTACTATCATTGGGGGTCTCAAAGGAGATGTCATTACTCTGCAAAGTTTGTGGTATGACCATTTATTCATTTTCTTCTTAAGTATCGAATTACTCATCGTTGCTTGGGCATATTTTTCCTACGGTTGTTTCACAGAACAATGGCTCTGGTAATGTATTATGTATTTCTGTTTCAATGGATTCTAAAAAGTCTTTCATACATTGTGAATGCTTTGTTGAATTCGGAACTAGAGGTTGTTGCAAGTTTTCAAGTTCTATGAGTTTTAAAGATTGTAACAAATCTGTATTCTGTTCACTTGTAGTATTTCTTGCGTTAACATTATTGTTGAATGAAAAATCAATAAACTTAGTTGTTTCTACTACATTTTCTTTTGTTTTGTAGTGGGATGCTTTTGTTTTGTAGGTGGACGAGCCCTTAAAGCCCCACAAAAAAAACTAATATTACTGATTTCCCATGCCCTTCGGGGCGGGAAAGACCGCGTTTTTGGTGGTTGCTGCTGCAGTCTATGGGGCTAAAACCGCAAATGGCCAACGGCCAATTAAAACCAGTGTTCTATGTTGCCGCAGTTGTGGTATTGTCTATTTCTGCAACAACATTCCAATTGCCTTTGCGATTGCAGAAAGTGCGAATTATGTTTTTTACGCGCAGCGACCTTGATTACCGCTGTGGCAGCTGTTTGTCTCCCAATGTCTATAATCTTGATGGGTGATTTTAACTGTGATCTTATAAAAGAAACTTCTTCACATGCAATTAACTTTAATCGATTATTTCATGGTGTGAGTTTAAAAATTCTCTCTCGGGAACCTCATTACACAAATAATCCTAATACGTGGATCCACCATATTATTACTTCAAACCCTGAAAATGTTCGAATATATGGGCAAATTCCAGTTCCCGCTATCTAAGCACGATTTGATTTATCTTTCTTATTGTCTGAAATGTCCTAAGTATGAACCAAAATAGAATAATAGAGTATCGTGATTTTAAGAATTTAATCCAATGCAACTTTTTCAATGAAGGATTAAATATATCATGGCATGCCATTTACAACGACACGTCTGTGGATAACAAAGTAAAGATGATTACTGATATATTAATTAACGATATTGACAAACATATACCTATTTTTTTAAAAAACGTGTACCACGCCACCCCAGCGCGATGGTTAACTCTCGAAATCAAGCACTTAATGAACGATAGAGATGCAGCGTTTGCAGTCTCAAAAAACATAAGAAGACATCAAATTATACAAAAGCTTAATAAATATTTTTACGCAAAAAGTTAGAAATGAAAAAAAAAATAGTATCATAATACATTAGGTGCAAACCGGGATAGTAAATCACTCTGGAAAACCCTTAAAAGTATTGGATTGGGTAAGACATCTACTTCGTTCGATGTCTGTATACCTTTAGAAATTTAAAATACCTATTTCATAGGCAAAACATCGTGCATCAATGAATCTTTAAAGCTAGAAATGTTAAAATTTTTACAAAACTGAGAATTACTCAGAAAACTTTTTCTATTTCATATGTCGCTCTAAGGAAGTTTAATATCATAATAATCATAATAAGTTTAAAGTCACACGCCTCGGGCTCAGATAAATTAAATGCTAAACTACTAAAATCATGTAGTTAATTCTGTGTTTCGTTTATCAGATATGATCAATTATTCACTCTCCAGCGGTTGCTTACCTACTGCGTGGAAAACTGCCTTGGTGCATCTCAAACCATCGCATCCCTCAAAACCAAATCGACCAATCAGTATTCTGCCCACTCTGTCAAAAATATTAGAAAAAGTATTTCTAAATAAAGTGGAGGGCTATCTCAATCACACAAATATCATTAATGACTGTCAATCCGGTTTCCGTTCAGGTAGAAGTACAGGGACCGCCTTGTTGAAAGTTATAGAAGATGCTCAAATTTCGATTGTCGCGGGAAACGTAACTATTCTTGTCCTTCTTGATTTTAACAAGGCATTTGGTTCAGTTGATCATGATTAATTTGCTAGTGCAAAAATGAAGTCTTTGGGTTTTGGGTGACCTTCAATGAATGGTTTTCGGAATACTTAACCGGACGAAAGCAATTTGTAGTATCAGGAAATAACACATCATCTTCCCTTCAAACGGTGCGTGGTGTTGCGCAAGGAAGTGTCCTCTACCCCTTTGCTTTTTAAATTTACGTTAAAGACGTGAACGAATCCCTTGAACATAGCAAATTTCAAATGTACGCCGACAATCTTCAAATTTATATTTTTTATTATTTTTTTAATTCGTTTTGTTATCCGTGTTTACGGACCGTCTTGCCTCTAACGCTTGTCATTGCAAGACTCTTTGCTCGTTGAACTTTTTTTCTCATCGTGTTTATACATCTCTAAGCGGTTGTATATTATATTATCACGACTTCTTGTATCTGGTATCGTCTTTCCTCAAGGAGGTATACGCTCATCTACATTTTGCAACTTTGTCTACTTTAAGTACATCTCTGATTTGTCCCACTTGAGTCACATAATTGACATACTGACAATATCTTCTTTGTTGCAATCAATAACTTCTTTTCCTTTTGCAAAAATATTCCTTCTTCTTTAAAGAATCGTAGATAACTACTCCTTTCCTGACCATATATCTCACACTCCCAAAGAATTTACTATTCCTTTTCCACACATACATACTGCAGCCTCCTTCCATCGTATTCTCATTAAATACTCTTCAAAATTGTCATGATCTGTTAAAAATTGTATAACATAGCTACTTGTTTCCAAAAATTTAGAATTTATCCGAAATCAAACACCAGGCATACACTCATAAGATTTCTTCACGGTTTGACCATCTTGTCTGTCACCCGTTTAGCAGTTCATCTTCTAACCTCCTCTTTCAATCCTTTTCTTCATTTTTCATTTCCTTTCCATTAACTATAAGCTTTTCGTGCTTTTTCATGAGTTGACAAAACTTAAACTTTCGTGCTTATAAATCAGCTGGCAATATTCCATTTATTACTTCTTCACTAACTGTTCTGTACGCTCCTGTTGTTCGCAATAAGAACAAGCGATGCAATCTTGCAAACTTCCTTTCCACCGTTGCTATCACCAATCTATGTCCCCATCATATCCGTATCCCATAAAGAAGCATTGGCCATATTGCTCCTTTACACAGCTGCAGTATTTGCTCTTATCGTATTTGGTAGTGTGTCAATACTATTCGCAACAAGTAGTAACAGAAACGTTTTGCTTCCTCTATCATTTCATTCATATGGGCAATAAATCACGGATCACTGATGCTGGTCAGCTAGTGAACACAGTACGTATAATCACAAATAACATGAGTTTAACGTGATAATCACAAATAACATGAGTAAGTGGCAACGTTCTCGCTCGTCACTAAGTCATCCCGGGTTCGATTCCCGGAGGGGGCAAGAAAAATTTGTAGCTTTTCAATGCAATGTCTCAGTTCATATAGCTGCGACTTCTGAAAAGTGCAACCTCTGCGACTCAACACCGCAGTTGTAATACTTGGAAACAGCAATATTTCTGGATTCTATCTAGATGCTGTTTCCCCCCTGGCTCAATGTGTGTCTAGTGAATAAACTCATACAGAAATGAGACTGACTGGCGCGCAAATCTCGTGGTCCTTAGTTGGTCCCTCGTGGTCCTTGGCCGTAACGAAA
>NNCF01130757.1:167061-187051 GCA_002313205.1 Laupala kohalensis
ATGAAACAATTATTGATAACACAATAAAGATATCCAACAAGGCAAAGCAACTGCGGTTCGCGCCTTTCCGGCGCTATCACCAACGGTCTTTCCGAATGGTTATGCCACTCCAACAAAGGACTCGCTCTCAATCTGCAAATTATTATGAAATCCGCCGATTGTTACAACAATTCAAATATCGTAAAAAAAGGAAATAAAATATAATCGTTTTAGTGCTTGTCTTCCCGAGTGGTTATGCCACTCCAACAAAGGACTCGCTCTCAATCTTCAAATTATTATGAAATCCGCCGATTGTTACAACAATTCAAATATTGTAAAAAAAGAAAAAAAATATAATTGTTTCAGTGCTTGAAGAGCACACCAAATGATTCTTTAACTAGTATAAATCTTACAAATGATAAAGAATCATTTTCATCTTACACAATCCGCGCAGAAGTGTAAGATGAAAGTCTTGCGGAGTGTCGAGCCCTGCCGACACTGCCCGTTCCTTCCCTGCTCGTTGCCAGAGATCTTTGTTCGTTTGAATTTTTGTCCCCTGGAGGGGGGTACCAATCCCACCAAGTTTCTTACGATGGCAGAGGAATGACGAAAATTTTTTGGTTGTTTATTGGTTAGTCAAAGCTCACGCCACCAAGGCGCGATGTTGACCACCGGAATTCCACGCCTCGAAGGGACGCTTCAAGGACGGGGGCGGCCAGCGGAAGCGGCGGGTTGCCTTTCCGCTGCCTAAGGGTTTTGGGTCGTGCACACGTGCAGGCCTCATAAATTGCGACCAGTCAAGATAGTTTTCCTGACTGTAGTTAAAGCGATAGTCGGGACAGTGGAATAAATAAAATTTTCCACTGCTGTTTAAGTAGGATCGTAACATTACCCCCCTGTCCAACGAGCAAGCGCCAAGAGCTTGCTGCAACGGTAGATCTCTGGTCGTGAGGAACAGCAGTGAGCGAAGGCCGACGAGAAACCAGACATCTAATCACTAAATACGTCTTGCGAGTAGGTCAGTGGTTTTTTCTTTGGGGCTTCAACAAGGTCAGTGTTCATTGGCACATGGCAGGTTGTATATCCCGGAAAACGAAGATGTCTAGGAGGACGGTTCAGGTGGTGGCTTCATGGTGGAGGCTCGCAAACTGCCAGCCGAGGCATCATTCCATCCTTCCTGATTGGGGTCACCAGTGCATGGGCGTAGGTCGACCGTAGTGGAACAGGAGGCATGTCCCGAAGTTGGCTGAACAGGCCGAAGAAGCAGTGTGCTGGATTGGCGGAGGACCTAAAACTCAAATCCGTGTCTCAGGCTGGTTGTCAGGACATACGACGATGTCATTCCTCACAACATCAGTATGCAGATAATACTAGTTGCGTCCCCTTGTAGGGAGAAGTCCGAGGAGTGAAATTAATTCTACAATACAATATGAAATAAAGTGTAATTTACTCCCAGTTTGGCAGATTTTCGGCATGTGTGCCTTTCTCCATTAAGGGAAAGAATACTTGTAGGCAACCATTGGCAGTGCCGGTGGTGTATCTCAGCGTTGTTGTACAATATAGACCATAATTACAATACACCCAGGTACATCAAAACCACAATTACACTAAAACCTCTGCTACAGAAACTGCAACAATTCACAATATAAGTCCCGATACATAAGAAGAAAGTAAGAATAAATCTAGCAGTGAGTGATTGACCTGTTTACGTACATATTTTAGACGTAAAAATAGTCCATGTTCTTGGAACAGGATTGCAAGTATCATTCTACCACGAGAAAATCCCGCCCACCATTGCCATTGCTATACAGCAAGGAAATGGCGAAATAAGAGGTTGACATCACAATGGTGAGCGGTAGGCGTGGGCAGTCAGTTATGGGGCACTCCTATGGGGAAAAATGAAAGCATTCTCGATGGTTATCATTATTAAAGGATTAAACAGTCGAATAGTTGCCAATGACATTAAGGCTTATTGAGATTATCCCCCACAGAAAGGACAGAAAGCGCGTTTGATTAATAACAACACTATTTAATTTAGCATCATCCTGGCAATCCTTCTGCGATCATTATCCTCCGAAGCACGGCAGCGGACATTTTTCGTCGTGGTAATACGGGCATATAAAAGAATTGAACCAATCTGTACCGAATAGTTATTTCTCGGCAACTCCATGTTGTAATTAATGCTTTTACTGTGTGGTGTCTAAGGTATCTATGAGCGATGGAAAAAGCGACGCACCCGAAACGCATTACAATTATTACTTCGTTCCGTGGCACTCCCTCTCGTTGATTCAAAGGTTCAATTTTGTAGGTATGCCGGATTTGGACGAGAGTGGGCGAAGTATTTCAGGCGAACACTATGTGTTCTTAACGACACCCGCGGCTCTCGATAAGGCCAAAACACCGTTGAGGTGAGTCGGCATTCACCGCGACCAAAAGCGAAAGAGATCACGGAGGATGGGGTGCAACGAACTGAACGGAACTGTTTGATTGAACCAAGTGCAAAGCATGGACCTTATCATTGTACAACAAGTGGAGTAAGAACCCTATTCGTTACCCGTTCAATACTCGAAGAGCGGATGTTTACTTCGTAGGGGAGAGACATGTACAAAACTTTGAACGCGGAGTAGTGACACCTTCCGTGTGCAACGCGCAGGGACCACTTATTCTCCTGGCGCACGTACAGTTTTGACTGGGAACGTTATATTGCTATGGGAGCAATTTAATTTCAAGGGGGGTGTAGGGTGGGTAAGTACATAGAGGTTTTGTGCTACTTCTGTGACGCGCATATCCGTCGATAAGTGACATTGGACTAAACATTTTAGTGTGAGTTCTTGTACCGTGGCCTGTCGAAACATAGCTTCTCCGCACAAAGGCCCAAACACTGCACTATTGGGAAATCGAGGGATGGAACACAATCTGTTGGACTTGGGGTTGCATTGCTTTAAATGTCTGCCCGATACTACGCGAGTCACGTTGTTTCTCACAGCCATATATGTAATCTCGCTTAATAAAAGACAAGTTTCATTTTGCCAAGCGAATGGATAAGTTATAAGCTCGTATAGTCGCCATGGTTCACCCAGTTGACGAACTGGTATCTTTACATGCACTAATATCTCCTCAGGATTTATTAAACATTCTGCAATAGTCAATTGGTAATAATCAGTAATGCTCGTGGTTGCAATAACTAATTGCTGATTAAAATTAACAAGTGTACTCTGGAGGTCAGTTAAGCTTTGACGTAACATCTCACTAGGAATTAGTCCTCCCGGAATCATTCCTGCCCTACAGAGGCTGACAGAGTCAACCAGCTTTATTGTGTCGATGAGCCTTACTTCTCGGTAGGCCAACTTAGTTAAATAAAATGTAATAAGCCATTCCAAAGCAACAGTGGGAGGCAGTATACGACTAAAGTTATAGGCAGATTCCTCTGACATATTAACCTTTGACGCAAGTAATTTAACGTCTTGCCCCATTTTACGGCCCCACCTAGAGACGATTTCTGAAGTATTAATTAAGAATCGATGGTCATTTTGTAACAATGATATTAATTTATTAAACTCGTGCTCAAATTCTCTTTGGTTGGCGGAGAGCCGTTTAAGTTTACGCTCTGTGACTACTCCACAGCACCACGTAAGGGCGTTTCCAATAAAGTCAAGAGCTCGTTTATTCCGAGAGACGGAATCCGCGTGAAAAGAAATTTGCTGCTCGAACATCAGGAGTTGGTTATCGAAATTATCAATCGACTCCCTTCGCAACTGAGCCATCATAGTTAAGGTATCAGATACTTCTCTGTTTATCCACTGAGGTGGGTCCGGAATCGCCTCGGATCCCTCGGAGTCACAGGAGGTTTCCGCAGACCACACGGCACGCGGTATTCGATACGTCAAAGGCATGGTGGCTTCATAAGGAATTGCCGATGGACTAATCTCCAGGTAGCTCCGGTGTCGATACGCACCGAAAGCTCCACCGACACCAACGTCACAGCACAGCATAGCCAAATTAACAATGCGATAGCTCGAGGCTGGAAAGATCACAAAGTCTCGAGTTACAAAGATAAAAAGTTATCCACTCCAGAGACCCCACAAATTCATAAAAACCATCATTCCATTGACCACAATCGATCAGATGCAAGAGAAATTGAACATAAGGCTTCCTTGATACTTCACACATTTTCACTTCCGTTTCCCCCCTTCTTCACCTACCTTCGAACCCAGGAGTGGCAAATCGTTTTGATATCCCACAGAGTAAAACAAACTCCTATGTTGAGTCTCTGTAACCATAACTGCTCCACTCAAATCTGCTACACTAGGCATACTTCCAGTTACTGAGTTCATAAATTTATAGTTCTTCGTAGTTATTCACACGTGCGATATACTAGTGCGCATAAAAGTCTCAAGTTCCCTCTTTTAATAACTCTAACATTTTAACCTTGGTTACCAATTAAGTTCATCTTTTAGAAGGTGCCGTTCATTGATGAAAGCAGCTTTATAAGTATATGGGAAACATGTGCAGTCGTAAATCTGAAACCGTACATCTAAAATCGCACATCGTAAACGTGTGTGGTCGCACATTTTAAATGTTAAATGAACTCTGAGAAGACATCAGTGCGCATAAAATGCTCAAGTTCCTTCTATCAATAACTATCTCCTAATCTACAGACCTCCCCCTTCTTTTGACAGACTCCTGTTGGAATGTGAAGAACAAAGATGTGTACCACCCTGAAACAGATGTGAGATTTTCAGTGTCGTACCTTAATTTTTGTTAGTGTGGAGTAGTTCTTTGTTGAAAATCTCCGAATTAATAAAATTATTTTTTATGCATTTCTATCACACATGTGATATATTTATGTGAAACGAAAGTACAAAAATGGGTAATTGTTTTATATAACGGAATCGAGCTGTGCGAGACTTACCACACTAAAACTCTTGTTCCCATCCATGGTACCCATGCCTTCACACATATACGGAAGATATGTGACAGGCCAAGTGAGTATATCCTATTAAGTCAATATTAGTTTGAACATGTATAGTAAGAGTGTAGCGAGCGCACGTGGATGAAATAAAGTTAGCCACCTAGCGCGATAATCTTCTCTGGGGACGTGTCAACGTGTGCTGCGTGCTGTGTCCATTGACGCTAATAGACGACATAGTCGGCATTTCAAAAAGGGCGTATTCATGAGTGAAGTTGTTCACTATCTAGAATAAAATGATGGGCTCTAATGACCTTCGATGTTGACGAGCCCTAAAGCCCCACAAAAAAAAAGAATAAAATGGATCTTGGCACATATTGAGTCGCTTCATTCAACATTTTCATATTAAGTGTTTTAGGTAATTTAGGTCTTTGAAGGGTGTCGTCCACCTTTCCTATAACAATACTTCGTCAGTAGTCGACCATATCGGGAAACGATGAAGAGAGTAGCGAAATAGCGCACATACGTCGGAGTAGTAAATTTAGTAAATTATACAGAATCGTACACAATTCTCGCCTCATCAGCTACGGATCGGAGAATGTCAGTATCCGATTGAGTAAAATTCCATTTTTACTTATGGTAATACAGGCATAAGAGAGCAAAATGTATTCTCCTGAGTAACAAAATTGAAATTGGTTGTTGTGGGCAACCAATATTCTTAGAATGTCGAATTCTACAGAGGTACATGGACATATCATTATCATGAAACACAAACAATTGTTTGTGAAAATCCCCTTTAAACCCTTTCCCAGTAGTTGAAACAGAATTACTTAAGTGGATAACATACAATGTTGAAGCGTGACCGTAACTGGTCTACGCAAAAAAAACCCACCTGAACTCAAGTTTTTGAGTCTTAACCCCCCGTAACAATCTTGAATCATATACAATAATACCTGCAAAACCATTAATAAGTACTGGTTAAAGAACCATGTAATTTGATAGCAGGATTTAAAATTACACAAGATTGAGCATGAACCCTAATCTTGATGTAGAGCTGGTCGAATAATACATATACGCTGGAGTAGTAAAAATACTGAATCGTCCTCGTTCACACGAGTATTGATACTTAGTAGTATTGAAGCGCACCTGGTCACTTTGCATTTCGCTATGTTGTACATCAAATATGAGAGGCATTTGCCACGGGTCAATTGGTAAATTGCTTCCATGCCCGTGTAGAAGGATATTGTTTAGTTGCTTCGACACCTGTATAAATTCTAGCCACGGCGGACGAGTCGGTTACGGTTGCGGTNGGGGGACATTAAGCTGCTGAATCGGGAGATAGATAACAAAGCGTCCAGAGGTCAGAAAAATAAGGATAAGTTCCAATCATGCAGAGGGTGTTATGTGTCACAAGATCGAAAAATTTGCAAGTGTCAAGATGTTTCTTTTTTTTATCTGGCTGGGGCTTTATAGCTCGTCAACATCGAGGTCATTAGAGCCCAGGAAAAGATATAGTTTCCCACGCATTTTGTTGAATTTTTATAGGATAACGGGGATCAGACCTAGCTAAGCCGCATATTTGATATACATATCAGTATGTATATGTTGTTGTGTTGTCAGACCGGATCGGGCTTAGCCAACATCCGTGGTTGTATTTTGGGACCGAATTCAGTGCCCCTTATACTTCTGCTGAGTTTTGCTAAGAAGAGATCGGTAGGAGCGGAAGTAGCCACCCGCGTTCTGTGTGTTGTTGAGTTCTATAGGAAGGAGTATGATTTAGTTTTTACATGTATATTATTGAGAGTCTGGTGTTGTAAAACGGGATAGAAATAGGAGCGGAATTAAGAGAAAGTTTATTTCGCTGCGCGGAGCATAATTCATGCAGCCTGTGCATGTGTACCACCAGGCACCTAGGAGGCTTCCACGTACGTCCAGCCAACGTAAGAGCGTAGCGAGCGTACGTCGATGAAATAAAATTAGCCATTGGGCAGCGGAAAGGCGAGTCGGTAAACCGCTGCTGAAAGCGGGGTATTCATCCAGATAAATGTACATGCACAGTATAAGGGATTGGCTAGCACGGGTTGTCTGGTAAATGGCTTCCGAGTTCATCAGCGCGGGGCATCGGTTAGGTGCTTCCGTACACCGGCTGCACCCGTAAATACTCCTCTAGAAGCATGTATAACCCTATGAACGGCTGTGAGAAGAGAGATTGAAATTGCTCTGTCCATTGGCATCTCTCTGCCGAATGGAATTCCCTCTGATATGCTGAAAGCGGGGTTCGCGTGAGGAAGGATTGTTAGAACGGTATTTTAGTAGCGTGTCAGTCGAGGTTATAGGAACACCTAACTGTCTTCCTACGAAGCGTGAGCTCAGGGTACGACGTACAGTCGACCGCGATCTGCTAAGTAGATACTAAGAATGATCAAAAGCGCCTCGTGTACTTAGGGGGGGTGGATTCCGCGAAGGTATACGCCTGATTAAATCAGTATATACAAACAATCTACTCCACTCGGAGTACTACTGCCTCTATCTATGTCGGGAATCAACGTGATTCCAGCTTCACATTAAGGAAACCAATGCCTTGCACCCGATTAAACAAGATATTCAGTTCGTTTCATCTAACTCCACCTCCCTAGATCTCACTCGTTCCCGAACGCGGGCCGGATACTAGCTCAGTAGCTCGGTAGGGGTAAGCTCAGTAGCCAAAAGCGCACGAGGGGGGGTGTTGTGCATGCTCTGTGAGTGGCGTTCACAAATTTAGCCTTTTCTACTAAGAAATTTAGATAAGGCGATAAAGTTGCGTGGAAAGTCTCCTGTATTAAACCAGGGTAGATCACGTGAAATTCAAAATTGAAGAAATGTATTGGAAAAACGCCATCACTTAGTTAGATATAGTCGTTGTTTTGACCGTACATTTGAAGAATTGATTGGAGGAATAATTAAAGTATGTTTGAGAACCCGGAATTAACAGTGTAAGACTATCTGTGCTCGTAGAAAGTCAGTGCTTCCACCCTACCCAGGAAATTCGAAATTGGATCGCGGTGCAAGGGTTAACAAAGAAATTAGGAAGAGGCGATTATTCATGTTTATTATGTCTCCAAGGTAATCCAGGGCTAGTAGCGTATTATGTGATATAAGGGGCTATATTTACGAGAGATATGTACGGGTAGAAATTCGGTAAAATGCTTCCGAAACCGACCAACTTGTATGATTTCTTCTTTGCCCCATCGTCCAGAGTGTTATTACTGAGAAGTGGTACGCCGCACTATATTCAATTCCATATCAAGGTTTTTATCCATCTCACAAAAAATATAGTCCTTAGCGATGCCCGATGCTTCTTAATAACTTCCCACCTCAGCGCTGGTGACAAGGTCTAGTTCTTAACGTTAGAACAGCTGCCTTACAGACATGACTGGTATGATTTCTTTTTTTACAATACTTGAATCGTGAGTTTGTCACGGATTCCCATCATTTCCACGGCGCTTCCGATGGCTTAAAGAGAACCAAGATCTCCTTCCGTGACAGGAGGCATCGACCATCTCAACGCGTTTCAATCGCGGATAGTCTGACGGCTGGCTCTCGACTTATCCGATTCCATCGAGATATCAATAATAATAAGTTTATAAACAGAAATCTCGGGGAGGGTACCTCACCTGAATACGTTCGATCGGTGGTTGGAGTTTTTAGATCTACGACCCAGCAGAGAGTGAGATATCCGAAATGGAAGAATATGGTTTCCTGCTCTCTCCACTTCGTGGATTTCTGCTACACCAATCCCCAATGCAAACCCCGAAAACGTGAAGGTTACCCTCAAGCTAGGATAAATTCCAACAAGAAAGGGGTACATGCGGTTAAAGTTATTTTTATTTATTATCGCTTTAACTAGCAATTTATTATTCCTAATTTTTACTCGCTGATCCTCCTAGCATTCAGACCATAGGGAAATTTGGTAGAATTAAATGAATACCGGTTAACTCATGGTAAGCCCCGAGATTAATGGAAATAATTTTATCTTTCCATTATTGTTCCATCTATACGAGACGTATGGAGAATTAATATTAGAACCTATCTTTTTCATCCTTCATTCTTCATATCTTTATTTGCTGCTTTCGTGTTAAAAAGGTCTCATTTCCAGGTTTGACCTTGTGAAAAATTAACTTTCAGACGAGAATTTGATTTCAGGTTGAATATAAAACCTGTTATACAAAAATGGCTATGAAACATTTGTGCACGAGAGAATTACGTAGATATTGTAATCCTATGAGTGGTTATTATAACTGGTTCGTGGGTGTGATCATTCGATGTGCTCTAATGGTTTCGTACGAAACGAGTTAAATACTCTAAGTGTATTGCGTGTAACCAAACACTTCTTTCATCATTTTCTATATGTTCGAGAAGGAAAATTTCTTTACTACAATACATGAGAAATAAAAAGGCTGAAACGTTTATGAAGTTCTGTATCCTTGACATAATATTAAAAATAATGAATAAATTTGTCAGTATTTTATCTGTCAGAAATCCATCGCAATCTCACTTTCTATTCATGATAAACTTGCCATATGCCAACCACGATTTTGATCTGTAAACACCGAAATGACCCGAAGTAGCTAATTACTCCATAATTGGTTGCAGTTTCGCACTGCTCCCCTCTTCAACATCCGTGGAGAATTGCCAATAGGCAACACATCAAAATCTATCCAAAACAGCTGATAACGATGGTGACACCGTGTTGTGATGATAATCACCTAGGACGGACCTCACCGGATTCCCAAAACCCCGTATGATTTGCAATTGGAATACCTCATAGGAGTATGAGAAGTGTTATGATGTTGTTGGAAGTATTATATTTTTGTTATTGAAATAGTTTGGCTCACCCACGTTCAGGAAGAAACGTCCGGATAGCAGCCCGCTACATTTTAAGAGTTATCCTGCTACTTCCGAAAATACCCCATAGGTATTTCCCTGCTATATAGTGGCGGAAAGAGAGGACCGACCTCCTGGCTCGTTCCTATGATAGTGAGAAGGAATTATATTGATCAATTGGGCGAAAGTGAATCATGCTCACTCGATGTATTCAATGTATATGTATGTATTCTTCGTTGGCCCTTTGCTGGCCCTTCGCTCGTTTGTCTTCATTCACTACTGTTCATTAACAACCAGAGATCTAAGTAAATCAATTTCTGTGCGGGCTTAGATCGCATAGATCGAGCCAGGCATACAAGAACTCACAAACGATCGACGGGGTCCAACCTCCTACACTGACACTAGATCCCGTCCTCAACGCACGGCACATTGAGATACCTGTAGAAGTTACAGGTCACATAAAGGTTGTATGTGAAATATCAACTATCAATTCCATTAGTAGTGGCCCATCGACATATTTGGATGCGCGGCCGTACCTCATTCCTTGCTATATTCCCGCCACTCCCTGCCCCGCTGCTCCGACTACAATCACACAAATGATCTTAACCTCCAACTTAAATTCAGGAACCCCAGGAAGGGAATGGCGTTAAAATGGTTCGAGTGCACGAAACACTTTTTCACGGAGGGAAAGTTGAGTGGGAGGATGTGACCGAAGCTGGAGCTGATCACGTGATTACATCGTATGACCATCAACCTCGCAATTGAGGAGGTGAAAATAGTAGAGACATTGAAGTTATTGACCTAATTGTCTCAGGACAGTAAAAGAAAGTAATAGTCTTTTCTTAATCAGTTTTTGTACGAATTGCCAAGTAATATATCAAATTGTACAAGCTAAAACTACAAGGGAGATTAGCGGTACCATTTATACAAGGATTTTCAACTACTCAGACATGTTATGAGGATTAAATCAGTTAATGATTAATGGTTATTACTCTGATAATTGTTAATTAGTACGTTAGTATAAATGGCGGAATTAGTGGGGTTCTACAGGAAAATTTGCTAGCTTTGGCTGGATCAATGTTCGTCTGTCTATCTATTCATGTGTGTTTTTGTTTTATTTATTTTAAAAAAATAAGTTATTATTATTATCCTATTTATTATTATTATATGTGTATGTTTCCACCATTTCTCCATATTTTTAACTTAGAAGGGCCCTTTAGACGATTTACTACTATGTGTTCTTTGGTGCCCGAATTGTATCAAAAACTATATTTTCTTTTCCGTGTTTATACCGTTGAGAGTCACTTCTTGATTGATCAGTAAATTTATAAATTTGTTTCAAGAGCCCAACCATTTTCCATTTTCCACAGTGTTGTAAGGACAACGGAGATCCCTTAGTGTGGCTGAGAGTGAGTGGTGTAGGTCACCCATCGTTTCAGTGTTCACTAACTGCATGGTTGCGTCACCTATCATCGATATTACTTCCATATTCTCCTCGCACTGAGCCGGACATGCTCCTTAGATCCACATCTGTGGCAACAAAGCAAGGTGCTAGTCGCAGTATTCTTTCTGGACGGTAATAATGGACATATGGCAAAAATTCACGGAATCACCCATAAAACGGCGCCATCATTGATCAAAATGTTCACCGAGCAAGTCGGGAGTGCCAATCAAGACAGTTTGGCTCGCTACTAGCGGAGTATTCTACGTTTGACTCCCTGGACGCAGACAGAGAAGTACTGTAACTAGACCGACAAGGCCGGTCACGTGTCACGATGACATGGATAATGGAGAAATGTATTTATTTATTCCCCTTTCACGCCGCGAATGACAGTAACAATTCCTCGGCAATATCATAAGCATGGCTGGCACTAGCCTCGCGTCATTGGTAGTTCATAGCTCAGAAAAATCCACAAACGAGATTCCGTGAAATACAGGACTAAGGGCGACTCTGTGCTAACTACCCCCGCGTTGCAAGGAGTTCACACGAAGAACTCTCTACCACTCGTCCCGCTGGTTCCTCGACTTGATTATTCAATTGCCTTCAAAACTCCAAACCGGCCTGCATTCCGGCAAATATTATACCATCTTGAAAGTAGGTTTTTTGTATCCACTCCGTGACGTTCACGCATTCTCCAGTGTGAATGAAGTAACTCGCAGGTACTGAGGCTACTACTGAGGTACAACATTTTTTGTAAAATTGTCTAAATAGCAATATGTTTTTAAAAAGTCCTCGCGGAATGCAACGTGGAAATTTGTTCACTGGAAGTGAACCACTCCCACCAACTTTTCCATAAAATATTCAATCTCTCGAGGGAGAACCGTCATCCCAAAAGGGCGTATTAGTAAATAAGTTGTTTTTATAGGGTCTTCCCCCCATTTATTTGAATTCAAAGTGGTTGGAATGATGTCTCACTACTCACGCCGGAAGATACAAAAAGTGGTGTAAATTAAATCTCGCTACTCACGCCGGAAGATACACGGTCCGGTCAGATCCAATAGTTATTTTTGGCTATTCAACAGGGAACGAACAGATATACCCCGTAGTATATTTCTAGGATTCTCCTCTCAATTTCAGTAGAAATCAAGACGGAACATTCTACCACTGATATTTTATTGCTTAAGTTTATCGGATTTTCGTAGGATTTTACTGATAATTAATTACGGATTGTTGATGGAGCCAGCATTTTTGTCATATGAACCCGACGCTTTCCCCTGCATTCTATGCATTAATTGAGAAGTTATTTAACTGTTAATCATTAGAAAATATTATTGTTCCGTAATGGTGTAAAAGTCTTGAATGCTATCCTGTATTGATAAGGATATGTCTCCAGTTGAGTGATATGATTAATTAAAGCATTTCAATGAACAAGTGTAAAAATGTACTGAAATATTATGAATGAATGTTAAGAAGGGAACAGGCACCATTCAGAGTAACACGGGCTTAATGATAAAATGCTTTCATGCCCTTGGGGCACTGTGGGATCGACTATTGATTAACACTATTGTTTAATATTATGTTAGAATTCCCTAAAAGATTGAAATGCTTTTATATTTTTTACACATAGTAGGTGGAGTACGCACTTCAATCCTGACGAGATAGTCACGTCAGCGATACCTTCCCCATTTCTCACCACTACAATCTCACGCTATGAGAAAGGAACATGATATTCATTTTCGGAACGCACATATGTTAATTATCCCGCCCTGCTCAAAGTGGGTGGGCCGAGCCTCCTCTCTGAGCGCTTGCGCTCGTAAAACTCCTATTTCGGTACAATTAGATTTGTGACCTCCACTTTGGCTAATCTTTTCGAACATGCGAGACCGATGTATTCATGTAATGTACTTCGTAGGGAGGTTACAGCTGTAATCAATGATGACGGTTTGTATAAGAACCATTCTGTGTTCCCATCAAGTACGGACACTGTTCTAATTTTCGTTTTTTTAATAGTATTTTAGAATCGCTTCTAAATAGTTCACTAAATGTATTAACTACTTGAAGTCTTTGGAATAATAATCTGTTTTGCTCCGTTTATTCCTATTAAGAATCCTTCAGATACTTCAATTACCGCATTCACAAAATGCATCATTCAACCCACGATCTGTTAGCTACATCTCGAACTATTGATTGAGGTATTCATAATTCAATTAATGCATTTAATGGGGAAAAGATTGCAGCTGTAATCGATGATGAGTAGTAGACGAACAAACAGCCCCCGCGTCAGCTTTTATTTGTCTTCCAACGATCTCCGGCTTATCTCACACTCCAACCGACTCCCTCCTTTCACAAGTGTATAGTTGATGTAAACACAGCTACGCGAATAAATTTTAGTTTATTGGTTCGATGCTACTTAAAATTTAGGCCTATTAATTCTTTTATTATAAATTAATATGTTTAAAGGAATAACTGGTTAAGTCACCGAATGAGGTTAAAAACTTGAGCTTTATATCCTTATTTTATAACTTTCCGCATAGGGTTTCGGGAACGGTCGCCGCCCTTCCGTGTTGCGCCCATTATTGCACTTTGCCTCGTCGTCCGCTCCAAGGCCGCGTGCACTCGCAAGACAAGTAGAAACACGAAGGACGAACGGTGATCGCGGGGAAAGAGAGGGGGTCTCCCGCTGACCAACGCGCCGCCGGCACGTTCACAGCTGAACGGCGGAGGGGAAAGGGGCTACCCGCGCACTCACTTCAGCTGCGACTTGCAACTTCCCGTCGTCTGCACAACTACGCGAACATATCTCACGTCGCACGATTCCTTGTCCTTCAAGGACGGATAAAAGTAAAACCACTCAAAAATATTTTTAGGTTTACATGGATCATTTATATCTCAATATTCTAACACCAACACACAAACAAACAAAAATATTCATTAGATAATCTCGACATTCTCCCTCTCATCGTCTCCGGCGCTAGATTTCACTACGGAATCCCGAGTTCACTTCACATTTCGTATATTGTTAATTGCCATGCTGTGACGGTTTACGATTTTCTCTCCCGAATCACTTCGTCCACATATACTTTAATTAACCACTCGAGCATCACTGATAACTTGTGGTACCTACTTTACCACTAGACAATATATTATATATTAAGAATGATTTCCTAGACCAACTAGTAATACACAGTAATAATAAAAATAGCAAGAAACGACATTTCCGTATTTATTTCAACACTATTTCCTTTCTTCACCTATCCAGATTATCACCCGTTATCCTCTTACTATGCATTCAGAGTCCCACGGTTCTGTATATTTCGCTAACCTGCTTATATGCACTATTTGGCTAGCCTCGTTACGTCGACGTGCGCTAATACGGTAGTTTACAGGCGAAGTGTGTTCCACTATGCGATAAGGCCCCTTATATTTTACACACAACTTCTTACATTTATCTGGAGGGAACACTTGAGACTTTCAACATCACTTGGTCGCCTAGTTCAAATTTTTCAAATCTGTGGGTGGAATCATACCGATTCTTAACCCGCAGTCCCGCTGCTTGTATCCCCTGCACCGCGAGTTTTCTAGCCTACCGTATTACATCCCGTACATCTTGCGCAATTCTATTCTGAATTGGCTGTGGAAATGTCGTTTCTGCCGGTAACACTGGTTCTCGAGCTAACACTAGAAAAAACGGCGTTTCGCGCGTGGTCTCTTGACGCGACGTATTATAGGCGAACGTTCAGGCAAAGGAAGGTATTCATCCCAGTCTGACTGGCTCCTAGATACATCATGGGATATCATGGAAACTATAGTTCCATTTAAGCGCTCACAAAGCCCATTTGTTTCAGGTGTGCACCCCGAAGTAAACAAGGGGCGAGTCCCCACGACTCTTTGTACACTTGAAATTAATTCGGAGCGAAATGTCGCTCCCCGTCAGATAAAATCTCGCGAGTGCGCCGTATCTCAATACAATCTGTTGAACGAAAAACTGAGCTACTTCACTTGCTTTGCCGGACCTTAAAGCTTTTGTTTCCGCATATCTGGAAGCAAAATTTGTCGCGACTACAATCCATTTATGTCCTTTCTTCGATCTAGGAAGTTCACCTACCAAATCAATAGCTACTCTCTCAAATACTTCACCAGGATCATGGGTTGAAGACAACCCGCTGGCTATCTCTTCCCATCTCCTTTACGACCCTGACATGACCTGCAACTCTGAATATATTTCCTGATACCTTTCTTTAATCCATCCCAAAAATATCGACGCGCGATTTTGTCATAGGTTTTAGCAAATCCCAGATGACCCGCGCTAGGTTTGTTGTGATGATTACATAAGATTTCCACTCTCATATTTCGAGGAATTACTGTAAGAAGCGGCTGCCCTTTGCCCGTCGTATTTTTCTTATACAGTACTCCACCAAGGAGTGTAAATTTTTTTGACGCTCTTCGTAAAGAGGGCGAGACATCTTCTGGAGATTCTATGGCGGTAATTATCTCTTTGATCCTTTGATCTGTACTCTGTATTTCCCCCCATTCTCCTGCACTTAATACAAATACCGGAACCACCTCCTCCTCTACTACTTCATCTTTTTCTACGAGCTGATATCTACTCAAATGATCTACATCGGGCATCAACCTTCCTGACCTGTTCACAATAGTATATTCAAATTCTTGTAACCGGAGAGCCCAACGAGCTAATCTGCCAGTGGGAATTTTTATTTTATTTAACCACAACAGAGCTTGATGATCTCTAATGATTTTAAATGCTTTACCCTAAATGTAATGTCTAAACATTGTGACAGCTGTTACTACACTTAAACATTCTTTCTCTGACACTGAAAATTTACATTCATTAGGTCTTAGTGTTCTGGAAATATATGCTACTGGACGCATTTCTCCGTCTCTCTTTTGCAATAATATACCGGAGATACCTTGGTCAGAAGCATCGGTACGGATTTCTGTATCATCTTCTCTATTAAAATGAATCAATAACGGAGCACTAAATTACTTTCTTTTCAGTTCCTGGAAGGCATTTTCACATTCTTCATCCGAATTAAATTTTACATCTTTTTTAACTAAATTATGCAAGGGTTTAGCAATTTTTGCAAAATTTTGTATAAATTTCCTGTAGTAATTACACATTCCCAAAAAGCTTTGCACATCTTTAACTGTTCGTGGGGTGAGAACCTCACTCACAGCTCGCACTTTATCGTCATCTGGTCTAAATCCCCCTTCTTCGATAATGTGACCTAATAATTTTACTCTCCGTGCTCCAAAAATACATTTTTCGGGTTTTAAAGTGAGTCCTGATTTCCGAATCCTAAAAAATATCTTAATGATCCTTTCAATCAACTCTTCAAACGTGCAACCGAAAATAACATCATCTAAATATGCAATAGATTCCTTCCAACGCATTTCTCCGAGTAAAATATCTGGTAATCTTTGAAAAGTACTAGGAGCTGTCATAAGACCAAAACTCACACAATTAAATTCCATCAAACAATCTGGTGTGATAAACATCTTCTTTTTATCCTCCTCTGCCACTAGGCATTGCCAGTAACCACTCAAAAAATCTAGACAAGCATAATATTTAGCTTCTCCCAAATAAGTAAATAAATCCTCAATCAAAGGAAGTGGATACACACAAGGACGAGATACTGAATTCAATTTACGATAGTCTACACAAAATCTCAAATTACTACATTTTTTCCTCACTAGAACCACCGGTGATGCCCATTCGCTCGTGGAGGGGCGAATTACTCCAAACTCTAGCATAACTCTAACTTGTTCATTAATGCAATCACGCTCGGCGTGGGATACTCGATACGGCGCTTGTTTTACTGGTGTTGCGTCACCAGTATCGATTTTATGAACAATCCAGTCGGTCCTCCCGAGTTCTGCATGATTTACCGCAAAAATATCCCGAAACTTGGTTAGTACTGTATTTAATAATTCTTCTTGCTCCTGACTCAAATTGCAATCTATTTTATGTTGTATTTCTGAATTAATTATTTGCCCTTTTCTATCTCTCCGAATAACCACTGGAATTTTCTGCAGTCGGAACAATAGTAGATTCACTTACAAATAATAAATTTGTTATATTTTCATTTAAATCTCGCGGCTGCGAACGAGCAAGCGTCGTTCCGTTATGAATACATTGCGGTACCTCCCGTCAGATTTGTAATCATCACAACCCAAACCGAACCCTCTTCGGACGCAATCAACCGCAGTTTGATGCGTTTTTTCTGTTCTAGTTCTCTAGATATTACAAACATCGTTTTCCCCGTCTATAGTACCTTCCGAAATTGTTTCTACGCCCTTCGTACAAAATCCTTCGATCCAAGCATCACCATGCGCTCTTAATCTTACTTCCTTTTGAATTTCATCGTTCTCTATTTCACTCTTTCCTGTCTAAGCAAGTAGCCACTCGTTCACAAATGGTATTACGACCGCGGCGCCACCTCGTCTAAGAATCATTATATCCTTTTCATAACAAATTGTTTCATTAAAATAATTGAGAAACGGCGTTCCTAACAATAAAGGAATTGTGCTATCTTTCAGTACAACACAGTTTACTTCAAACTTCCGTCCCTCTAGATCTACTTCTATTCTTATTTCACCTCTCGGTACAAGTAAAGTATTATTGATGGAGCGTAGTGTTCGCTGAGACCGTCGCATTTTCGTTTTATAAATTAATTCATGAGCCACTATATTTACCGCACTGCCTGTATCTATTACCACGAGTACCTTTCTGTTATCCACCTCGCCATATACTTTTAGCGTAGCCCCGGCTACTGTCGCCGGTATCGTCCCGACGAGCGAAACTCGTTTTTTGCACGATTTTGATTTTCCGGGCAAACCTGCGCGTAGTGTCCTATCCGGTAACACAAATAGCAACGCGTGATCATGAGAAGTATAATAGAGAATATAAAACGGCAAAAGAAGTGTTAGAAAGTAGTATTGATTATGATTTACAATATACTACAGTAAAACACGCAACGCAATAAAACAGCAGCGCGGGAATTAGGGGAATATATGAGGCGTAAAAATATCTCGGTAGCGTGTATTAAAGAATGTTATACGATGAAAAGGGAACTTTGCTTTCTTACAAGCAAGAGTAATCAGCAAGGAAAAGTCCTGGGCGGCACCTATAGTATGGGATGTAGAGCTGAATATCATGAAGATGACCGAGTATAGTAGTGAACATTGCCAGGTATTGCTAATGGAAAGGAGGGAAACGAAATATTATTAGGCAATATGTACTATCAATTCGTAACAAACGAGGCAACATAGATGTACTTGAAAAAGTTATACAGGATAATAATGACAGGAACATATTGATATGTATTGACACAAACGCACGATCTAGACTATGGGGTGACAGACGAACAACAAAAAGGGGACGACTATTTGAAGACTTTATGACGGCTATGAGAAGGGACTTATAACACAAAATGCATTTCGTTAGAATACATTCATGGTACCAAGAGGAAAATCAGTGATAGACTTGACATTGACGACAAGATGAAGAGAAAATGTAATAAATAATGCGCAATTGGATGATGGAATGGACAGTGACCACGAAGCTATATTATTACAAATAGGGGATACAAAAGATGAGACACAGGGAAAAAAAGGTTATAGGGAAATATATTAGTGTATTGGAAAATATATGAGCGGAGAAAGACAATTTTCTCAAAAATAATAAATGAGAATAGAGGAAAACGCAGATGTGGAAGAAGAAATTCAGCTAGCGCTGCGCAGCGAATGTGAAAGATGTCGAAAAAAACATGATAAAATAAAGGGCCAAGTATCGCGGACTAATAAGTTGACAACACTAAAAAGAGAAAATATTTTGCGGCGTCGTGTAGGTTACATTAGTCAAAAAAGATTAGACGAACAGGATATACTTTTCCACTATAACATGAAGATAGCTGTGTTACGATCCCACTTAAACAGCAGTGGAAAATCTTATCTATTCCACTGTCCCGACTATCGCTTTGACTGCAGTCAGGAAAACTATCTTGACTGGTCGCAATTTATGAGGCCTGCACGTGTGCACGACCCAAAACCCTTAGGCAGCGGAAAGGCAACCCGCCGCTTCCGCTGGCCGCCCCCGTCCTTGAAGCGTCCCTTCGAGGCGTGGAATTCCGGTGGTCAACATCGCGCCTTGGTGGCGTGAGCTTTGACTAACCAATAAACAACCAAAAAATTTTCGTCATTCCTCTGCCATCGTAAGAAACTTGGTGGGATTGGTACCCCCCTCCAGGGGACAAAAATTCAAACGAACAAAGATCTCTGGCAACGAGCAGGGAAGGAACGGGCAGTGTCGGCAGGGCTCGACACTCCGCAAGACTTTCATCTTACACTTCTGCGCGGATTCTGTAAGATGAAAATGATTCTTTATCATTTGTAAGATTTATACTAGTTAAAGAATCATTTGGTGTGCTCTTCAAGCACTGAAACGATTATATTTTTTTTTTTTTACAATATTTGAATTGTTGTAACAATCGGCGGATTTCATAATAATTTGAAGATTGAGAGCGAGTCCTTTGTTGGAGTGGCATAACCACTCGGGAAGACAAGCACTAAAACGATTATATTTTATTTCCTTTTTTTACGATATTTGAATTGTTGTAACAATCGGCGGATTTCATAATAATTTGCAGATTGAGAGCGAGTCCTTTGTTGGAGTGGCATAACCATTCGGAAAGACCGTTGGTGATAGCGCCGGAAAGGCGCGAACCGCAGTTGCTTTGCCTTGTTGGATATCTTTATTGTGTTATCAATAATTGTTTCAT
>NNCF01130757.1:187236-285112 GCA_002313205.1 Laupala kohalensis
CCAACGTTATATATATATAATTAAACTCATGTTCTTTGTGATTATATGTACTGTGTTCTCTAGTTGACCACCATCAGTGATCCGTGATTTGAACTCATGTCCCGGCCGGTTCTTCCTCTCATAAAATATGAATGATACCCATATCGCCTAGCGAGTAATGCCTTTTGAGTAAATATTAAAATAATTTATTAGAACTTATAAATGGGTCAATCAAAGAGATAATAAGAGGGCTTGTATCAATATGGAGGAGGCGCCGGGTGTCATTTCCTGTTCTATGAACAGTATGTGATGAATAAATAGCTGGGCGTGAGAGAAAATCACGGATCTTTAATATGATGTAACTAATGAATATTTCTTGTCTGTACACCTTGTAGTTGAGGGTTGACCTGTTGTGTGCGGTAAGCTGTAGTGTGCGGGTGCATGACGTTGGCAGGACTGCACGAGTATTTTCTGCGGTCCGCAGACGGCATCTCCACGAGTGCGTGGGAGTCAGCTGCAGACGTCGCGGAAATCCCAACGGAAACGCCGCTAAGTTCCTCGCCTGTACGAGTTGACTTGAGTGCTAGTGAGAATTCAGAGTCAGGAAAATGCGGTATGATTGGCCGACGGTGAGCGTGTATGTGGGGCAGCACAACGTATTCCCTGAATAGAACCACCCTTGTTTTCGGGGAAATCAGATCCAGAAGAGTATATTAGTCCTTAACAAAATATAGCCTCCGCGAATCGTTGGGATAACTCCACTAAAGTCTTGTTTCCGTGTTATTTGAACGGAACGGCGCTAAAGTGGTACGAAGTGTATAAAACGCGATATCAGGAGGATGAAATAGATTGGGAGATGTCGCAAAGGATTTTCAATGGCGCTTTTAGAATGGCGGGTACAGAAAGATTAGCAGAAGTTGAGTTAATTTGCCGTACGCAAGCAGCAGGGGAGAGAGTGCAGGCTTTCACATTTGATATGTTACGAATTTGTTAGAGAATAGATCCGCAAATGACCAATCGTGCGAAAATTACCCATATTTTGCTCGGGTTGAGACCACATATTGTGAGTCAAGTGGTAACTATGTATCCGCAAACACCTGACGGGGTAATAGAATACGCTAAAAGAGTGCTTGAGGGAGAGATGTTAGCTGGACTACTTTTTTTATACGCGGGCGAGGCAACGCCAAAGGAGAAAGAATTCAAAATTCGATCGAGTACTTGTCGAATAAAATAGATGAGTTGGCGGGAATGTTACGTAGAGGTGAGCGATGGCTTCCCGTCGTTGCTGACAGCGCGCGCCGAGATACGCGGCCTGCAGAAGCTCTGGCGAGGTGACGCACGGCGAGTGCAGTGGGCAGACCGTCAGCCGGTCGGCGATAGTGGGCCGCGCCCGGGTTTTAGCGGACAAAACCTTCAGCGTGATTCCAGAGGCCCGCGTGATCTTGACCGTACTCGGGACGGGCGCAAGGTTTAGTTTTAATTTGAACCCCACACCTGGCACCAGTTGTAGTGAAGAGTGTCGGGGAACTCTCTCACGACTGATTCTGAACTAACTTAAAAGCCTAGCGATAGGGGGAGGGGGAGACTCAAGTATCACCCAGTCATTGCAATTATTTTAATGTTGTTGTTAAACTTGCACATTTGCACACAAGCAGCAACAGCAGCAGCGACACTGGAAGGTATGCAGCGAGAGTTGTAGTTCTCAGCGCACCCTAGCTTTTTGGCGAGTTTTACAGATCTATTCAAAATCAAAATTGACTGGACGAAATACGCGCGCGCACTTTATTGTGCACGTCGCTGACTTCCACGATCACCAGGCGGTGGTCCGGAAGCTGACTGCGCTGAAGAATGAGGACGCCAACACCTCATTCTTCTTTCACTGGGTGACGGATGAGAGATGTCACTGCTTAGTGATTCGGGGCGTTCAACCGAATGAAAACCTCGAATCACTCCGCGAGGATATTGTTAACCAGGGGTTCCAGGTATTCCACCTTTCAGAATTCCAAGGAAAGAATGGTACCGACGGGAGGATACGTTTGGGACTTTACGCGGTGGAGTTAGCACACTCCACCATTCAAAACTTCCGCCAAACCGTCCGGTATCTGGGAAATGTGCGGGTTACGCTTGACGAGTGCAACAGACGTGAGTGTATCGCTCACTGCACGAGATGTCAGGCTTGTGGTCACACCCGCGATCACTGCGGACGTGACGTCTTTTGTCCTCTGTGCGGAAGCCCCCACAGCCTGACGTAGTGCTCTCCACGGCCCACACGCCTCACCTGCAACAACTGTGCGGGTGACCATTGAGCCTCCTGGTCGGGCTACCAGGCTTTACTAGAACGTAAGAAACGTCGCGCCGTACAGGTCGCCCGCACGAACAGCGCGCCAACACGCAGGCTGCTCGTAAGGGTAATACCCTGATGAGAGCAAACGTGGCCGCTGCACCATCCCCGAGGCCGTTGTTGGCGTCCTTTGCCAACATCGTGCAAGGGACCATTGGTCCATCTGCTCCTTCATCTTCGACTTCTATTAGAAACTTTTCTTCACTTCTTACCAGTATAACTGCTGCAGACCTACAGTGTTTACCTGGGCTGTTGCAATTCATTCAAAATTTTGATCTGCGTGCTATTTTCGACGCAATAAAATTAATATTTCCCATTCTTTCAACCCCTGACCCCTTCCTCCCCAAGGCTCCTCTAAATAGCCCCCCTCTTCTAAATGGCCTCCAACCTTTGCGTCGTGGAAATGCTGTGGCACGACTGCCAGTAAACATGCAAAAATTCGACAATTTCTTTCCGACTTTTCAATCCATGTTCTTCTCCAGGAGACATGGCTTACTCCCTCTTCGTCTTTCTTTCTTTCGGGGTACCACATCTAGATGATAGGTCCTACGCAACCCCAAATTTAAACCCACGCAGCGGTACAGCCATCGCCATCCGAAAAACTATCCCACATACTCGCCTTCCAACTCCTACCCTTTCTTCTCTTGAAGCCAGGGTCTTGGAGTTCGGCACACAACGGGGCCCAGTTTTAGTGGTTTCCGCTTATCTGCGGCCTCGCAAAGGTCTCGACGGGGTGGATCTCGACAAACTCAGAGGTGTGGGTGACCGCACCGACGTCGCCGGTGATCTCAACTGCAAACATACCGACTGGTGCTGCACAGTCTGCAACATCGGCGGTAGATCCCTGGCCACATACCTCACACAACACCGGACTCTCCTCCTTCCTCTGGTCCGACCCACCTTATCGACGACGTACCGCACGACATCCTAGACATAGTCCTTCACTCTTCTACTCTACAAATTTCCACCCCCATCCCGGCTTTGAATTAACTATTGTTTTCTTCACTTAGACCCTTTCCTCCACGACTTTTAACCTCCTCCTACTATCGAGACAATCTGGCGAGAGTACACTTCACGGCTCAGCCATAAGTTGAACTCCAATCTTCAACTTACTTCACCTTACGACTTTAAGAGCTATTTCTCACGTGACAAATCACAAATTGACGAGCTTTCGACATTGTAGTACATTCACCCCTGTCTTCTCTTCTCACCCGGACACCCCGTAGGACATTCATGCTCTGATAAGGGAACGTTATCGTGCACAGCGGCGATTCTACCAAAGCAGAGATCCTTCCGACAAAACTTATATCCTATACATTCGATCCATCTTGCAGGACAGACTTTGCGACTTCCGGGTCCAACAATGGCAAACCCATTTTGCCAGGACCAATGTCTCATCCACCGACGATGTGTGGAATATCCAGAGGACTCTCCGAAACCCTTCCACTGACATCACCCCTCTCCTCACTCCAGGTTCACCTATTCTGACCTATGATCCGGCCAGGAATATTGATATTTTCGGTGAGATCCTGGAAAATCAATTCTCCCCTCCCACCATTACGTCCTACGCCTTTCCCTCGATCACACTTCTACCTCCGTTGTCTCCCACCACACTAGACGATGAGGGGACCCTGGGTGTCTAGGAGGTCAAGACCGCCCTGAAGAGAGTGAAAACCAACAAGGTGGGTGGCTCCGAGAAGATTCGTGGTATTTATCTTCGTCATCTTCCGCATAACGCTGTACTTCTTCTTACCAACATATTTAACTCGTGTCTTTCTCGCAGCTACTTTCCACTTTCCTGGAAACATGCCATCATCATTCTCCTTCCCAAACAGGGTAATAATCTTCGGGACCATAATAACTATCGTCCAATCAGTCTTCTTTCTCTTCTCGGCAAACTCTTCGAGCGCCTTATCCTTGCTAAACTTATCCCACACTCATGCCATTCGTCCCATCCAATTCGGTTTCAGGCGTAACAAGTTTGCAGCTTTGCAGACTTTGCACCTGACTCATGAATTAGCTTTCATCCTATCTCGACAAATTGCCATTCCCGCTATATTCTTCGACTTCTCATTTGCCTTCGAAACTATCCACCACGACCTTCTCCTTCGCAAAACCACTTCCTTATTTCCTCCCGTTTTTCATCACCTCTTGCGTAGTTACCTCTCCGGACGATCCTTCCAGGTGCGCTACCATCAATCCTTATCCACAATCCGCCCCATCTGCGCTGGGGTCCCCCAGGGTAGTGTCTGGGCACACTCTTTTCTCTCTCTGTTCTTCACGATCTTCCAACACCTAGGCATGTTTCTGAATTTCTCTACGCGTATGACACTGCGTATGCGGCACGTGTATACAACCTTCTTTCTGCTATCACAAATCTTCAAGCAGGTACCTCTCGCCTGGACACTTGGAGCTCTTCTTGTGTGCTCACCTTGAACCCCTCCAAGTGCCAGGCAATTATCTTCACTTTCCTCTACCTCTCCAGCAAGCCCTTTCAAAACCTGCCGTCTCTCTAGGTCAAGGACGCCACTGTGGCCTCGTCCACAAGTGTCAAGTACTTTGGGATCACGATGGACAGGAAGCTTCGCTGAGAAGATCAGGGAATGTCTCTTTATATGAAAATGAACGGCATTCTTGCCCGCCTCTCTCCTATCTTCTGTAATCGCAGGATAAGGCTCAAAATTAAAATCTTACTTTACAATACTTGCGACCGTAGCCTGGCACTCTATACCTGTGAAACTTGGGCTACCACTTCCAACAAAAATCATCGTCGCCTTTACATTCTTGAAAACCTGTTCCTGCGGATGGCTGTTAAACCGCCCATGGGCACCCCCAACTCTTTTCTTCGTCGAATTTCCTATTTAGAATCTATTACTAAATTCATCTTCCTTCGTGCCCAGAAACATATCCGGAAGGCGTTCCACGACCCCACCCCCAACAATATGTTTCATAAGTACTCTCGGCTCCTGTATCGCAGAGTCAATCCCCGTCTCACCGTCGGTACTCTTCCGACATACTTCAACTCCCCGTTCTTTCATTCTACCCTTAACTACCTATTTTCAACCTCATCCTTGCACCTCGAACTCATCTTTCTTACCCTTAACACTGTCATAACTCCCATCTATTTATCCTTTCATCCCTACCTCCACTTCCACAATCTCCTCCACAGTCGCCGGTTTCCGGTGGACATGGCACTCGCATTCTATGTTTCAGTAGGACTTGTGAAAAATAAAGCCATGCAGCCCCATCCACGATGAGTACCATCCGGTGCAGGCGCGGACAACTGATGCCACACACTCGAGAGGACATCAAGAGCAGCGTAGGATGGACCTCTTTAAGGGGAGTCGGGATCAAAACCGAGCATCCACTAGGATTCTTGCTAAGAGGGAAGAGTTAGGGGTACGCTGTATGCCGCCACCCAGCGATTCTTCCCACGAGCTCTTGCTCTTACTGTAGCTCGTTATACAGCGTATTTCTGCTGAGTTTACTCCCTGTCGTCTGCAGTTGGACTCGCGAGAGTGCGCCACCCGCTTTACGACAAGGTGAGGTCTTAAGCGAAGAAAATTCAAATTTTAATTCAAGAAATAAGTTTTCTTTTAATTTTAAATTCAAGATATAATTCTGCTTGCACTAATAGGGCTATTTTTCATAGTTTTATGTAACATTTTCCTAACCCAGGGCGTAGTTATGATTTTATTACTCATTATTTCTCTTTAATAAAAGATAAACAAATAAATACTTATTTCTATTTACACTGAAACTTTTTTGTTTTTGAAAGTAGATACTGCAAATAATTTTCTACTATCAAGAAAATATTTATTAAATTGTAACATTCCGTAATCTGTATAGTATTATTTGGAAATGTTTAATTAAAAGAATTTTAAATAAAATTATATAATCATTGATTAATATTAAAACTCAAAACATATTTTTACGATTAAATTTTGTTTTCTAGTTTTTATGAATTTTAAATTTTAGATAAAAAATTTGTTGAAAGCTCCCAAATTAGTGGATTCTTTGCTTTAAAAAATGTTATAGTTGTAATAATATTTATGTAACAGAGTCGGGAAATTTGGCATTTGCCCTCGGCGGTAGAAACCTATGCGACGGCAAAGTGGTACTTTCTCTGTTACATACATTCAAGACCGGCTCGTTCATTCGTATGACAAGTTCTATACGGCCTACGGCGGAAACATTTGGGGATGGAAAGGCAGGCGATTTTTTTTTTGACGTATGGATTATCAACATCAAACCAAAACATACGTGCGCCAACGCTCTACACTCAACGAAGAGAAGTTAAGTGTAATTAAGGACATTTTTTGTTTATTTGAAGTGTTAATCATTTTGGAAACCCTCTCCATCTCTGATTGGCATGACATCACAAAGAAGTCGAATAGTGTTGTATGATTTTCAGTAGAGACATTTCTAATATCAAGGTCTCTAGTTTTCCTTAGTGGGTAGTAACCAAGTATTTGAAAACATGACATCATTGGCGTACTATCACCGTGCACCGAAAGAAAGTCAAAGTGATCCTTCTTAACTTAATGTTTTCTCAATAGGTAAATATCGCATGTGGACAATCTTGTCCTGTAATAGGTGGATAAAATTGCTCACGTGAATTTTTTTTCAGTGTTTCTAATAGCAAATTATTGTGAATATTATCAGAAAATTTAAACAAAAATATTGATTGAAAACCAGCTCATGTACAGCCATCGAAATGTACAAAATCACCGTGATCTCTAGTAAAAATGGCACTAGGGATGGCCATTTGTTTAAAGTGGTCACCAATGGCTGTCCATTTTTACAAGAGATGTAAAAATAAACCTTGATGAGTGCCTTAATGATAAGGTTTAAGTCTAATGAATAAAGTACATGAGGAGCGGAACTAGGATTTGATTTTGGGAGGGGCCCACAAAGAAAAACTTTTCCTATCATTCATGAATCTTTCAATGTTATTATTACACATTTTATAAGAACGCCAATAAAACATTTCTATCATTAGTCATTACTAATAAAATCATGCTAAATGATTGACAAATCATAAGTATCATTATTCCAATTACGAACTTATTTTCTTTTACTTGTGATTTACACAATTCGATTATCTTGATTATTTTATCTAGATAGTTTTCTATTACATTAGGTACCTCGTTGGAGTGCGAGTATGCTAGAAAGAGTAAAATATCGCTGTCCTATGCTCATGTTCCCCAGTTGGAATGGAAATCTAAGAAAGCAAAAGCCATGTTAGTCCCATGAAGTCGTCGGTTTACACATATTTTATTAGTTATTGCAATCTATTTGTGTACTAATTTTTTTCAAAGTAAAACTTTTTTTTCTATTTGTTTTTTTTTTTTTGGGGGGGGGGGNTTAATTATGCTCTAGGACTTCTTTTTCTGATCTCCATGACAACTTCAGTGGAACTGAAATAATTGCCATTGGTTTTGCTATTTATTCATGCCATGGATTGGCTTTAAAACATGCAGCAAAAAGTGAACATAAGCGTTTCGTCTATAGCACATTGTTCACTAGGAACGAACGAACATTTTTGATAATTTTCAACAAGAATGAAGAGGATATCGGATATTGGACACAGCTGTGCCTGAAGCAGGGACTCCAATAATCCTCAACACAATTATCTGTATGGGTATTTTTATCCACTTGTCAAAGAGTTAATGCTTAAACAAACGTGAATAATGGGACGATGTGATGAATATGTCAGGGACGACGCATTTTGGTTTTGCCTTGGGGGAAGGGGTGGTAGACGATGTGGGGGCGCAGAAATGTTTGCGCCAAGGGTGTCCAAAAACTCTGGATACATTTCTTCATGAGTAAGTTTGATCATTGTAATAATTGGTGTTATATTCTCTTTAATAGAAGGATTCATTGTATAATATACTTGAAGTTCTGTGATGAAGAAATAAAGACCAATAGTGAAAGACCTTATCGGAATTTCAGACGTTGCTTAGTAGTTTCAGAAGTCACGATAAAGATTGTTGATATATATCGGACTAAACGGTATTGATTGATTGATATAATATCTTTCACAGGAGAAGCGTTATCAACTGAACTCTGTGTCGAGAAACGAGAGGCGACAAACACATTACCACATCAATAGTTAAAAACAACTTGTTTTATCATTCGTTCACTCCTGACTTAATTCAACATGTGAAGAATAGTCATGACATTTTGTCAAATCGTCATTTCGCCACCTCTCCCATCAATTTGTTTAGGCATGTCACGTATTTTACTAGTGAGAACTATTTGCTTAGAACTAGATTTTTCACGACCGTGGCGTAAGAAAATAGCGAACAGTGACATTTTATGTAAAAATTTACAGGAGGCTAGTCTAAGAGATGAAACTCCTCGCGCTGATTGTTGCCGGTGGAGGTGGCAATCCCTCTCCACACTTGTATGATCTGTAACCAGTTATATAGTCTGTAACGGTTGCGCAAAGGCCCAGGTGAGGTGAGTCGCGCATGCGCACAATCGAGAGAAAAAAACAAACAAACGAACGAAACCTCATCAATTAGCCTAGCACAACACTTCACCCTAAGGAGTATTTAATCCCCTTTAGGTGAATCATGTCACAGTTCCTCTAAAAGACTTTGAAAAACAAAATACACAAATATCCACACTTTTCCATTAACTATTTTTACGACACTCGTTTCCCACTCATTCTACGGGGTTTCTATGGTTATTTATCACCCCATTGGTAGCCCAACTTTGACACAATATTGGACGAAACTCTAATTTGTTTTAGCAACACAAAGCCCGGGATTCTACTTTAATACATCCATATTCAATATTTTGAAACTTGCTCTTCCCAGCCCCCACCTCTAGGAGCGTCGTCCACCTCATATGATCTCAACAATTTTGTAGCGGTATCGGAAATATTTTCATTTCATATACCCCAAAAACTATTGTTTCCACTCTCGTATTGGTCATTATAAGTTATGTTTGTCCCATCCTTCCCATCTCCAGGTACCGTGCCCCTATGTGATCTGAACTTGACAACACAAGGTGTTTAATTCCTCCCCACCAATCCTGAAAACTATGTAACTGATGCTATTTTCTAATTTTTATATTTTGAGATTAGTTTTCAATTATTTTTACATGTAAATCAATTTTCACCCCCATACCCAAGGATTGATAAATGTGTCTATAAACGAACATAGGCTCCCACAGATAGTTGATAAATGTGTCTATGTTCCCTGAGGGCTGAATTTAGACTTAAACAATATCAGGATGTCACTATCAACTCAGCAATGCTGAAAACTGTGGACTCGCCATTGGTTTGTCATTTTCAATAATTTGTACATGGCTTCCACTTCCCTACGAGTGCTAGAGAAACAATGCAAGTCAAAGAATAAATGTAATTCCAATTCTGTCTCATTTTTCATAATTTTACCTCATTTGTTTCATTATGTTTGTATGGAAACACATTATTCTGATAATACATTCATTAAATAATTAATTGTGGCCAATTCTTTGTTGGCTCTGACTAACTGGTTTTACTGAAAAAGTGAATAATGCCAAATTTATAATTTATTGACAAAATAATCACTAAAAAATTTCAGAAACTGTTTTAAGAATATTCTTCAAATCTTATTACATTTTACCTATTATCTAGCTCAGGGGTTCTCAAAATGTTACAGTTGTGTACACCACCCTGAAGTAAAACCTAGCATCCAAGCACCATAAAATTGTATAGATTTAAAGAAAACAACAATTTTTAAAACAAATTTATGTTAATGAGATCTGAGCTTGATTGCACAAAATTTTAGCTATATCCATGGTGAAGTCACTAGCAGTTACATGCTGTTCTTTCAGATGAATCAGTTAATCATAATGGTGTTTTATTCTTGAGGTGTTTCATAGTTGCAAAAGCTTCCTTACTGTAGCCACACACTGAGAGAACTTATTTGGGAAATGAAGAATTTGGAACTTAGGAGTCTTCCAGTTCCAGAGAGACTATGGATAGATATTTTCTAACAAACATTACTCCGACATACACAAAGTTCCAGAATTGAAAAAAAAAAAAGTCACAGATGATCATGCTCACAAGTGATTTTTCTGCAGTGACCAGAGCACATTGCAATTTATTAAGAGCATCATGAACATCTGTTTTTTTTTTCATTATATACATCTCTAGCATTGTCAATATGTGTTAGTGAATTTACAGAAGTGCCTGATTTTAATTTGTTAATAATATTAAGTAAAATTTACAGAGTAAATATACTAAACAATAAAGAGGAATAAGTCTGAGTGAACATAATTGTAACATCATCTATCAATATGAAAAAGGAAAGCTTTAAAAGGGAATGTTTTTGGAAGATTCTTAAAGTAGAATATTTTAAATAAACTGACTGACTGATCGACCAATCATTAAATATCAAAAATGTTTAGGAATCATCCAGTAGACCAGTCAGTCAACCACCCTCAACCAGTTTTTAAAGAAGTAGGGAAGTAGTTGTTTATTGATGATTAGTATTGGAAACAAATAATTGTGAAAGTATAATGAATTACTATAAAAATACATTTAATAACTTTATAGTGCATAGTACTGGTGATGGACGAAGAGGAAAAATTCATATGAGAACATAAATTATTATTAGTTACTATAAGAAGTAAGATAATAAACAAACACACAAAAGAAAATCAACATCACTTTCAATAATTTTAATTTATTTCACCAATGTTCATCAAAATAATAAAAGAATACGATATGGGTTCAAAATACCGAAAGAGAGTCTTATTTAATTTTTTGTACAGAGTAATTTCCAGAATTCAAAATACAATTAAAAACACTATATTACACAAATAAGTTTTTAGCCTCATCCTTTAACAATAACATCTAAAATATATTTCTACAAATAGGACATGTTGATTTGTTACTTGTGCTGAACCATTTATACTGAAAAAGAAGAAAATGTGTTTCAGTTATGAACTGTTGTTGCACATGTTGCTTTCACTGCAAACACTGAGTCACATATCCTTAAATTGCAAGAATATTAAAAGGGTATATTATAATATTTCTATAGCTTATCAAGTACATGACTGCAAAAGAGAAGAGGGTGATATCAATCTCCTAAACAAACTCTTAGAATCAAATTGATGAATTGCAAAATTTTTCCCTAATCTGTAGGTTTTTCTGAAAATGTCACTGAAAAAAATACTGTAATATGATAAAAATTACCAAAGTTATGAGTTACTTCACACTCCCAGTAAATTTCTATTTCGCCTTTTTTGGTAAAATTTTAAATCTCGAAAAGCATTAAAGAAATAAATAATAAATATTACATTGTTAATTAGGATAACAAAGAGAACAACTAGAAAAAATAATCTGAAACTATGGGTTTCATGACCTGGATGATTTGAGATGGAATGACCCCACAGCAAGTACTCAACTGACTGGCGATCCTTTCTTTTAAAAATGAGACAGAGGATTGGAATTTAAAGATATTTTGTATCATTTCAGTCATTACAAATCAAATATTAATTGACATGTAAAAAAATATAGAGGAACGTTATAGTGGTATAAAATGATTACGCATCACAACCAATATTTTTAACAAACTAAAGAGTTAAGAAAAATACGCTGAACATAAAATTGAAGTTCTTCTCTGTATGAAATTCTTGTTGATGTTATATTATCATTTTTACTACAATCTTTTTGGATATTATCCATTGTCTTTACCTTTTTATATCCTCACAGGTGTATTTCTGTTTTGCAACAGTTCGGACATTCTGTCAACGTCCGTCTTCAGGTATCCTGGTTTGAATACTGGTGCTGCTGGACGCCTGATGACAAACATTGACAGAATTCCATTGTAAAACGGAAATATACCTGTTGTGAGGATATAAAAAGGTAAAAAGATGGATAATGTCCAAAAAGACTGTAGTAAAAATAAAACAGAAGATAACAAGTGTAAATAACAAAAAAAAAAAAAAGAGATTAAATATACATTTTATTCTTAGTATGGTATTAAACTTCCATACCTTGCAGACCGCATACATATCAACATATTTTAAAATTGTTGAATTAAAAGTAAATTATATTTTAAAGCTATTAAGTATACAATTAAAGTGATGAATTTTTTTTTAAAAAGATGACTCTCCCATGGAACAGATTAATGAAGGTATATAGAAATAAAATACTCACCAAACATGGAGAGTGAAATTTCTTTTTACAAGTTTTGCAACAAAGTTTTGGTATCTGAAAGTTTGTACCATGAAGAATAGAAAAACATATGTAACACTCTTCCACTCCTTCAAATCGTTTATCAAGATTACTTTTCCACAGTAAAAGACCATCCCACAAAGAACCATTCTGCGCCCAAAAAAATACCCATGAGTACAAATTAAAAGATGTATTTATATTTCAAGATCAAATAATTGTAAACATACCTGATGAGTAAGAAATATACTAAGTTGTTTAACCCAATTTCTCCATTGGCTTGTTCCAACTAACGATGAGGAATGACTATCCACTTGAATTGTGGCAAGAGGATATTCTTCTGGAAGTGTTATAACAAGTTCCATTTGAGCTTCATCAATAGCATATACAGCCACAACTTCTCTTGCTTTACCATGCACCTTAACCTAAGAGAAAAAGATAATTGAGCAGGAGATTTTTCAGTAAACACGACAATTAAGCACACACACAAACAAACAAACAATATATAATTCAGAAATAAGGAAACATTATATCAAATTTCTGACAGGGTGTGTGGTGTATATGGAGGAGGGAAAGCAAGTTATATCCAAATGCAGCCTTGATAGAGTGTCTGCGTTAGCATGCTGACGATGAAGTTTTCTGGGATCTTTGCTGCATGGTTAAATACTGAAATTAGGGGCTTATGGTCTGTGGTTATTGTGAATTATGCCCCATACAGGTGTTCTTGGAATTTCTTTACTCCACTGACAATCGCGAGAGCTTCTTTCTCGATTTGTGAATAATTTCTCCGATGAACATTAAGCATTTTGGACGCAAAAGCTACTGGTTTTTCTATCCCATGTTCATTCTTCTGTTAGAGAACTGCTCCAATGCCACAATCCAATGCATCCACTGCCAGCGATGTAATTCTCCCAGGGATGAAATGTTGTAATTATACAGTTTCTTGCACCTTCCGCTTCAATTGCTGAAAGGTCTGCTCTCTAACATGGGACTAATCCCACTTAGTTCCTTTCTTGCATAGCTTGTTAAGGGGGGCGGTTACATGGGAAAAGCTAGGCATGAATTTCCTATAATAGTTTACCTTTCTTAAGAACGCCTGAAGCTGCTTAATGTTTTGTGGAACTGATAGTTGCTGGATAGCTTTGACATTTTCTTCCGTAGGTCGGACTTCTTCCATATCCAAGATATGCCCCAGATACTTGATATCTGTCCTGATAAAATATCCAGATTTACTATGAATCCCCATTCTTTTAGCTTCTGGAAGAGTTGTGCTAAGTTTTCTAGATGTTATTGTTCTGTTCTACTTGTCACTGTATCGTCCAGGTAGTTTGCACATCCTGGGACCTGCGACGTGACTGCCTCCAGGGCTCTTTGAAAAATAGCTGCTTTTCTGCCTATCAGTAACTCTAGAAAAAAAAATATTTTCTGTTGTAAGAGGTAATACTGAGTCGATCGTCTGAATGGCCATGCTTTCTACTTCCATCTTTTCTTGATCAAAAGATTTGCTACAGCATACTTCTGCTCTATGATCCTTCTTTTGACAGAACCTGCACATTGATCTAAGAAAGCGACAGTTGCTATATTCATGTCTGGTGAAGCTGTCCCTACATGATTTTGGATTCCGTCCATTAAATCTTCTTGGGTTACCCCATAACACAGAAAAAATTGCTCCAACCTTGTACTATATTCGCTCCACTGCTCCTTCTCTTTGTCGAAAGGTTGCAAAGGTGGAAGCGCCGGCTGGGTCGGAGTTACTTGTCCCAATCGCTCCAATATTGCCTGAAATACCTCTTGTTGCTTCAGTTGTTGCATCTGGAAGGTCTGGTGTTGTTGCTGCATGAGCGATATCTGCTATTTATTCCATTGAAACAGAAAATATCATCAAAATTGTGAGAAAGCAGAAAATATACCTCACTTTCCCCCCTCATCAATTAATTTGTTTTCCCTCCTCCATATACAACAAGTTATATCCAAATGCAGTATGGCTAAGATAAAATAACAGCGTTATTCCACCGTTTACAGTATCCCAAACTCGTAATCCAATTAACTAAGCCAGTTCACCGAGTAACCAGATGTCCAAATGTCATGCACAAATAATCCAATATCCTAGTAGAGTAGTCCGATGAAGAAGCATAGTCGTAGTAGCTGTTACCAAAGTGTCCAATTAGTCGTTGTAGGCGCGTGTAGCTGTAGAACTCTTCTCCCCGACCGGGGTGCTTTCCCCTTTCTTATATGCGGTCGCGTGGCCGATGTAGGCGGTGACGTGAAGGGGAAGTGCAGCCAGGCGTGCTTCCGCTGTTCCTGGTTGCAAGCTTCTCCCTCTTTGTCTCTACAATGACTGCGCGATTTGTGTTGGCGGTGTCGCCTTACTAACACCGCAGTATAAGATATTCTTTTTTTTAAATAAGATCTTATAAAAACAAATTTTATTGTCAAAAAAGCCGGTGCAAACTGCGTTTGATCACCTGGGGGCAATAAACTTAAGTTACTCTCCAGAAACAAGTAAGGGACCATCCCATCAATTCTGATCAAGGGCCCATGGGCAGGGGCGGATTTAATATTTATAAAATAAATTATTTAATAAATATGTACTGCTATCCATTTATTATTCCAAAGTAAATAGTAGATATTTGTTCAGCAAAAATTTAAGATTAATAATGTCTTAATGTCATTCCCGTGGAAGGAAAATCCGCCACCACCTGGAGGAAAACAGGAGAAAAACCCGTGCCAGGATGGATATATTATATATTATAAAATACAAACAATATGTTTCAAGAAATTTACAATTACAGGACATCTGAAAGTAATTTTCTTTCATTGAACAAAATGTATAGTCAATATTGAAAATAAATAAAAGGTCAATGAAATTTTGTAACAGCACTAAACAGCACTAAAGATCTTCACCGTTTTGTTTGGAAAATATTGCAACAATATACAATGGAAAACGAAACTCAGGAAGGTCCCTTAAAATAAAATTAATAATTACAAATGATTAATAATAAAAATTAATAACAATAATTAGCCCAAGGTGAAAGAAAGTGTAAAGCAAGGCTGCTACACAAAGAAACTTGACGCGGAGGAGGCGAAGACATCAAGAGAGATGCATTAAGTAAACTGGAAGACGAAAGGAAAATCCTTCGAAGACGCAGTCACAGTTGCTATGAACGCAATTACCGATGCTTGCAACGCAGCAATGGCGAAGACATCAAGAGAGATGCATTAAGTAAACTGGAAGACGAAAGGAAAATCCTTCGAAGACGCAGTCACAGTTGCTATGAACGCAATTACCGATGCTTGCAACGCAGCAATGGCGAAGACATCAAGAGAGATGCATTAAGTAAACTGGAAGACGAAAGGAAAATCCTTCGAAGACGCAGTCACAGTTGCTATGAACGCAATTACCGATGCTTGCAACGCAGCAATGGCGAAGACATCAAGAGAGATGCATTAAGTAAACTGGAAGACGAAAGGAAAATCCTTCGAAGACGCAGTCACAGTTGCTATGAACGCAATTACCGATGCTTGCAACGCAGCAATGGCGAAGACATCAAGAGAGATGCATTAAGTAAACTGGAAGACGAAAGGAAAATCCTTCGAAGACGCAGTCACAGTTGCTATGAACGCAATTACCGATGCTTGCAACGCAGCAATGGCGAAGACATCAAGAGAGATGCATTAAGTAAACTGGAAGACGAAAGGAAAATCCTTCGAAGACGCAGTCACAGTTGCTATGAACGCAATTACCGATGCTTGCAACGCAGCAATGGCGAAGCGAAATAGTATAAACTCTAAACGAGGCGTATACTGGTGGACTCGGGAGATAGTCGACCTCAGGAAAGAGTGTATCAAGCACAGAAGACAAGCTACAAGAGCAAAAACGGACGAGCGACTTAGAGACATCTACAAGGCTTCTCGTAAACGGCAGTTACATGAAATTAAGACAAGCAAGACCCGATGTTGCAAGCAATTGCTTGAAGAAGTCGAAGACGACCCACGGGGCAAGACTTTCAAAATTGTGACGAAGAAACTGAAATTCACAAAAACAATCCCCGAACTGGACAATCCTGTATAGGTAAAAAACGAAATTAACGATCTCTTCCCCGCTAGAGAACCCTGGTTATGTATTCGCTCTAAAGACTACTCATTTAATGAGGAAGATGAGTTCACTTTAGGCGAACTGACAGGCATCGAAGAAAATGAAAGCTGGGAAATCTTCGGGCAGATGGATTACCAATGAAGTCTTAAAGATAATGACCACAGTATGTCCCAAGTGTTTACTGAAGATATTCAACCTCTGCTTAAAACACAAGTTTCTGTATGAAAACTGGAAGAGGCAGAAATCGGTTCTCCTACGCAAAGGTCACAAACCTTTGGATATGCCGTCCTCATGTCTCACGATGACCTCTGTGTCTCACGATGGGCTAACTCTTTGAAGGTCTGATCCTTCAACGACTTGAACACATTACAACGACTTGAGGAACGGAAGGAAATCTGTCTCCTAGTCCATTTGGCTTCAGGAAAGGGCTATCGACGACTGATGCCATCATGGAAGTGGTGCATATCGCAGAAAAGACAAAAGCTGGGACGGGAAAGAGGAAACAATTCTGTGCCCTAGAGGCAGCCGACATCACGAGTGCCTTTAACTCTGCGCAATGGCAAGATATGATAGAGGCTCTTGTGAAGAAGCAGGTACCAGAGTACTTATTGAGAATTGTGGAACATTACCTCAATGAGAGGAAGATCATATATGATGAGGCCTTCAAGATATAAGAAAAAATGACATGTGGTGTTTCACAAAGATCACGGATCGGTCCATTTTTATGTAACGTCATGTATGAATGATTTACTAAGGATTGACCTTCCTCAAGACAGTCTTGTCGGATATGCTCACGATACCTTGATCATCTGCCACAGCGACTCAGTGGATTTGCTGGAAATGAAAGTGAACGAACCCCTGTTTAAGGTGAAGAGATGGCTTGACAACAAACGTCTGATGATGGCTGCCGAAGACGACGGAGGCCGTAGTAACGAACAGACGAGCATCCCGATNTGGAGGCCGTAATAGTTACGTACAGATGAGCTTTCCGATTCTCTAAAATCGTCGTGGACGGAACACATCTTGTGGAAGAAACAAATTACTTATTTGGGTTTGGAGATAGTTTTGGACCTCACATTAGCAGAATTACGCCCAACCTAGGAGGACCAAGAGAGTGTAATCGCAGGATGATCTCGTGTGCAGCCCACTCTAAAATGTTGTACGCGGCTCCAGTGGGGCCGGAAAACTACTCATTCCTGAAGTGATGTACTTACAAGTCCAAAGAAGATTGGCACTGAAGATAATGTCAGTGTACAGGACAGTTTCGGACAGCGCTGTATTGGTGCTAGCTAGCCTTCCCCCGAGGGAAAGAAAAACTGTGTATGACAATGTGAAGGAGCTCACTCATGCCGTTCGCGAAAGACCTCGGAGCTTGATGAAAGAAGGCATCAAGAAACGGGCATGAACGTCTCCCCCATCAGAATGGCAGATGGAATCGAGGTACCAAAGGAAGATGGACTCATCAACTGTTTCCTGTTATTGAACCGCGGTTCCTGTTATTGAACACGGAGATACATTTCTACCTCTCCCAAATTCTCCCCGGACACGGCTGTTTTAAGTCGTATCTGTATCGATTTAAAAGAGCAGACGACCCTAAATGTAAATTTTGTAACGACGAAGATGACAACTCCATGCATACGATATTCGTGTGCACAGCATGGTATACGCCGAGGAGTAGACTAAATGATAAACTGACGGTGGACATCTCTCCATCAAATATAGTAGAGCAAATGCTATGCTCTGCGAAGAATTGGAGCATCATTGAAGAATTTGTGTCATAAGCAATGGAAAGAAAAGAAAGATTGAGAAAATAAAGTGATGTAAAACTAACCGCTAACCGCTTATCTCTCCGTGAAGTTATATCTCACGATGGTTCCCGTGGGCAGATGTATGGGCGTACGAAGAAAGAGGATTTTAGTGGAATGGAGTACCACACACCAGGGATGTCCAACTCATCCCTGAAGGTGCATAAATTATTTTTCCCCTCCGCAAAAAAAGAAATAATAATAACAGACCTTCATAAAGAAGGAAAAAACGGGGAGAGGAGGGAGGAACAAATATATAACTGGACTGAAATGGAAGAACCACTGAAGTATTTCAAGTACTAGATAAACAATGCTTTCCAGCAATGTAAATAAAAAAATACACAATGAAATAGAAATCATCTTCCTATATCACTGATCATACAGAGATATTATATGTTAATTTTTACACATAAAAGTTGATGTTCTCAATTGGGGCCTCACTGTTTTGAATCCAAGTGTGGTAATCTCTGCATCACCTTTTCTTAGTTAAAAAAAAAGCCTGCAAGTTTACCTCCCTTAGCAGGAAAGAGCAAATAATTCTCTGAATAATATGCTCCAGATACATTGTGTGTGGTAACTGGATAGCTCTTATAAAGTTAAACAATTTTTACATACTGATATATTTTTGTTACACGCAATATCTTCTATGATGGTTAGTCATTATAAATACTTCTTAATCCTATTTCTGAAAACATATAAATTACGACTGCACTTCTGGCATATCCGGTTTTTCTGCTATGCGGCTTGGTCGGATGCCACAATGGACATGATAGGCAAGGTCTACTGTAATTATATCTCTACGTAGTCAGTTTTATGGAAGAAATCTTATCAGTGAATGCTAATGTGCGCATGCACACACACATACAGATATATATTTATTTTTTATATATGCATTTTTTAAATATATGGTGTATATACAGAGAATCACTTGAGAACTGCTGGACCGATTCGGCTAAAACCAAATGATTCCCAGTCGATCACATTCCAGACATATCACACATTTCCAGCATTTCAGTGGTGTACTGCAGATAGAATGTAAGATTTCTCATTGGCTCCTTCTGAATGTACTCCTCCTCAATGTACTCAAATTGAATATCCATGGCCACAATCATTAATAGATACAATGATCACTCAGAAATACGTTTTTTTCTCTCATTTTTACTTTATTTACACATTTCAAATATCTTTTCACAAAACGATTACTAACAAATTTATTGAAAATTGGACAGGACAACTTCTGTCGGGTCAGCTAGTAATAAAATAAAAGTATTATTAACACACCAAGCTTAAACTGTTTTTTTTCTTTTTTTTCTTGGGGCTTTAGGGCTTGCCAATGTCAATGTTATTAGAGCACTTCTGGTTCAATGTAACATCAAGGAATTCTAAATGAAAAATATTTATAGAAGGGTAACTTTTTCTTGGCTATTAGTTGATTCAACAAATTTTAACTTCAGAAATCACATACGTTAGAGATATTTAACTACATCAATTTTTTTTAAATTGAGACTTTAGGGCTCAATGTCTAGGTCATTAGAGCCTTTAAAACTCCAACAAAAGGATAGCCCTGAATATTAACAATTAAATGAAAATAATATAAATTATTATTCATTTTCACCAATATTTTCAGGAAGATAAAGAGAATTAGTTAGTCAAAGGAGAAATGTGCCACATACATTAACAATATAACAATATTCAATATAAACTTACCTCCATATTTTTGAACTTTGTAGTTTGATTTTGGATGGACTGTAGTTCTCTGGAGCATAACAAGGGAGTAACATATTGAACAGTGGCTTTTTGAACAAGAGTACTTGTTTTAGGTTTGGTGTCGCTCCACCATTGACGCACTAAAGCTGGTAAACGACTTACTACACTGTAATATACCTGCATTTGAAACATTTCAGAATTATTAATACATAATAATAGAAGAAAAATAAAAACAAAATAAAGAATAAATACTTCAACACTTGCGCAACTGAGGTGAGCAAGTATGGTGAGAGGAAAATGTGAGGATACTTGAAAGTGTGAGAGTAAAATCTGTGGAGGGTACTTGTATCCAGATGTGAGATGTATATTTAAGTATGTGTAATGGGTTTTCACTAGGTTATGACTTTTGCAACCATATCTTCCTAAGTCACAAATGATGAGCTCTGGTATAAATAAAATGAAAAATCAATTAAATTCATTTGCTTTTGAAAAAAATGTTACCTGCAGAGCAAACAATTGATTTGACCAGAAAAATATTATGTACTTCATTGTACAAACTCAAGGGATTTTTATTCATCTCTCAATGTTTATGCTAACTCCATCTACTCACCATTCTAAAGTGAATATCTAGTCTATTAAAGCAGCTGCGCCCAGATGCTGATCACATTTGTTCCACATGATCACTAAAATCAAGAAACTGCAAATTTCCTCTAATCACGAACTTCAAGAGTCTGTTAGAACATATGGCAGGAAAACGTGGACAATATTTAATATCTAAAGAAAAAAACGTTTTAACTACACATTTGTTCTAAGAATTCCCAGTCTGAAGATTCAAGAAATTCAAAGTTTTTGAGCTTGCAAGCTTGCACATAACATCTGAAGATAGAATGATATATAATTTTGGTTGTACTGCATTATAGGTTAGATTTGAAAATACAGAGTCCCTTCTCTTTGGCAGAAGACTGGCGTGGTTCACAGGATTTTTCTCAGAAGGCCTGCCACTTAAATGAAATTCTCATATGCTGTGTAACTAATATTCAAAAGAATTTTTGTAAGGAAACAAGTGAAGCTGAAGTATTAAAAAGGGTCCACTAAATGTGAAAAAATAGTTTATTGTATCAGATTCTGTCAGAATTGGTTCTTGATAATGCAAGACAAGAAGACTGCAAGTTCACTGAGGAACTGAATATTATGTTTCAAAGAGTGTTGTAGGAATGTGATGGAATGGATCCCACTTTGAGGCCATTCATACCAAAAAAAGAAATCATCTACAGCTATGATGATTGGTATTATCAATGATGATATATTGCCCATCCATCTTTTCAAAGATTATCATGCAAGCATTTACAGTTCCAGTCTTGTCATGCCAATCTGTTATTTGGCTAAAGTAGGATGATGTGTTATAGCTCGACCTGCCCAAGGAATGAACTAGAAACCACCAACAAACATACAACTCAAGAGATTGATATAAGCACAAATACAAAGAAGGTTGGCTGGTGTAAAAGTGGATTTTCTGGAAGTGCTGAATAGGTACTGGTTAGCATGCCTCCAATAGATCTGCTGGTAAGGGAATGGAAATTTTTTTCATTTGCAGATAACAACACTAAGAAACTATTTCAAGAGTGAGGACCGTCTTCACCACTGCATTAATTAACATTAAAAGTATTGGAAAATTTCGAACTGCCTGTAAATTACAATATAATTAGAGGGTGCAAAATAGCTACTTATATCATTCTATGGACATTTTCCAAGCTCTCTGCGGATGAATATAGCGTAGACTTATTGTTGAAGTTTTGAAAAGGAAATAAGCTCACACACCAAACATCGTATTTTCGACCTCTGTGTCTAATGGATTCAATGGGCAAACTGTTCGAAGACCGTTAACTTTTTTGAGACAAAAAGGACATATGACAATAGGAAAAATACATCCTATAGACATTTTGGTTTTAGAGAAGGGCTATCGACGACAGATGCTATTCTGGAAGAGTGATGCGCGGAAGCGAATAAAAGAGGAACTGCAAGAAAGGTTTTTATACCTTAGTGGCAATCGATATAAAGAATGCCTTCGACTCGGCTACACGGAACCATGTAACTGAAACCTTGGAAAATAAAGTGGTTCCAGAATAACAGTAAAAACGGAGAAGACATCTATCCGAGAGGAAGATAATCTACTTAGATGCCTTCTGTATTGAAGAAGAGATGAATGCAGAGTCCCGCAATGATCCAGGTTGGGTCCGTTTGTATGATTTTTTTTTTCATATTACTTAGTCTTGGCAAATCAGACCGCTTTGTCTACAACTGTCATTACAAGGCTCATTTGTTTATAAAGTCACTTGAATATCGAAATTCTTATCTACGAACCACTAATCACTGAACCACCAGCAAAGTTCAGAGTTGTCGTCCTTGCCACTACAAGACACTTAGTCACTAACTCTATCTTGAAGTTTCTTCATAATATCACATACTCCCTGAACGCTTGAAACTTCTGTTTCGTTGCAATATGCTCAGGTGACTCTCTTGTTTGAAACGGCCCTTCAACTCTAAGTGTTTTATATACTTTCCTCTTTCGTGTCCGTACATAGGGCAGTCCCATAGCTGGTGCTCTCGTGTTTCATCATCATGTCCACAAACGCAGTCTCTCGTCTCCCTGAGTCACCGCTCCACAAGATAGGTATTGAAATTTCCGTGGCCAGTCAAATACTCTATAGCATAAGGGTTGATTTAGAACCACCGTCTGTTCTTGAATACAAATGATGCGTCAGGTAAATACTTAAGTGTCACCCGTCCTTAATCGTCCGCCTCCATCTGATCTGCCATGCCTCCATCACAGCCTCCGTTATGCTTCTTTTTCAATCTTTAGTTCCCTTACTGATCTCTTTGCCAAGCAACACCAGTTTTCCTTCGTTTTGTAATTGCCGACGATACTGGAGCTCCGTTATATACAGATCCAACGGCGTTACTCCAGACAAAATCTCCAGAGCTTCTCGAGAAATCGTTTTATAAGCACCTACTATCGCAAGAAGGCATGTCCGTTGGATTTGATTAATTTTCCTTTCAACGCTCACTACCACCCCACACCTGCGATCCATAAGTTAAAATCGCGCACACTGCACTTCGTAAAGCCTTACCTTATCGTCTTGATCAATCTTGTTCTTCGTGAGCCCCACACGCAACAAACCGTAATAAACTCGTTTTGGTTTATCTGATACATATTCTATGCGCTCTGAGAAGAGAAGTTCATCCAGCATTAGTCCAAAGAATTTGTTTTGAAGTAAATCTTATTCGTTCCCCATAAAGTTGAAGGCATAGGTTTCTCCGATTTTCGCAACTATGGCCGAACCACATTGCGCATGTCTTCGATGTCGATAATTTAAATCCTGTTGCCTGGAACACTCGTTTTAGTTCTTCTAACGCCTGTTTTCCGCCATCCTCTAACTTATTACGACTATTGGCCTCTACAAGGACTGTTACGTCATCCGCATTGGTTACGTGTTTGATTCCATTGTTTGTTAGTTGTTCCAAAATTGTATCCATGACAAAATTGCAATAGAGTGGGCCCTTAGCCGAACCTTGGGGACATCCTCCTGTAGCCTGTTGTATTATTTGTTTACCACCTATCTGTAGTAGGTAATGTCTATCTCGTAAATATGAGTGTACAAGCCTCTGCAGTTAATCTGGTACACCTTTATTCCACATTGCAGTGAACAACACTCTCCAATCCGCATTATTGAAGGCTCCCTCACCATCCAAGAAAATACAGAGACAATATTTGGAGTCACGACGCACAATGTTCTCAAGGAGCGTTCTATGTGCCCCAGCTGTTCCTCTCCCAACTCGAATTCCAAATTGTCTATCATTAAATCAGTTTGTGTCTTCCATGTAAGTACTTACCTTTTGATATATACACCGATCGAGGATCTTCCCGAACGTCAGTAATAACGCTATTGGCCTGTACGACGTGCAACATGTTGAATCCCTTCCTGGTTTAAGAAAGAATTTCATATCTGCAATTTTCCACACTGGTGAAATATCAAACAGTGATGCATTCATTCATAATCCCTAGTAGCCGCGATTTTATTTCCGGGAAAACTTCCTTGACCATATCATGGCTTAAGTTATCGTAGCCTGGGCTTTTCCGTGAATGCAGCTGTTTTACAATTTCCTCCAATTCCAACCTTGTCATAGTTTCTATCTCCTCCATGTCAATTCCCAACTTAAAAATAAATATTTCTGGCCGTGTTGGAAACAGCTGCGATAATATACCCCTTCCCATGTACATTTCATGTCTCCTTGTATCTGTGCCATACCGTTTTTGACTTTACTTTCCCAGTTCCAATCTTATAGGGCAATTCCCAACACGAGCGCTGCATTATAGTTGCCACATATCGCGCCCAATAATTTTTTTCGCTCTTATTACTGCTGTTTTAAACTCTCTACTTGCCATTCGATATTCATCCCACAGGTCCGACTCATGTTGACGCTTGTACCATCACCGCAACAGTCTGCGTTTAATTTTATTTTTTATTCTCTTACACTTTCCTAACTCCGTTGTCCACCATGACCTCTTCATTTTCGGTCGTTCATCCATGCAACCTCGTAAGATAGTCAGATGAACAACATTAATCTCTTCATCAATGTCATCAGTTGTACTCAAACCTGGTACTCCCTGACTCCAAGTTATTTTAGCCGCCTCTAATTTTCTCCAATTTACCCTCAGGCGAAATTCATGGCGCACCTTCATCCTCAATCCTTTATTTGATTCTACTATTACTTCTATACCGGCGTGGTCACTCTCCACCTCATCACGACGTCGCCAATGTACAAGTGTATGCTCCTTCCATGCATTAGTGAGTGTTAAATCAATGATTGAGGAACCATTTGCCCCCATAAATGTGTTTTCACCACAGTCATTATAAATTATTAAATTTTCCTCCATCACGAATTGTTCGAATAAGTTACCTCGTCTATTAGTTGTTTTATCCCCCATATTTGGATCTCGCATTTGAATCTAAACAAAATAATATATCACGATGTCCCAAATCACGTAATATTTGTCGTAAAATAGCAATGTCTTCCGCTACATTGTTAGCAAATTTACAATACATGTTTACAATTATCAGATCTACATCACCTTGTTGATAGAGTTTTGTCTCATGGTGATGACTGGTGAATACTGTCAATTCCAAAATATGTGCATCCTCATTCTGTATTATTGTAGTAGTTCACGAATTTAATGCATCTACCACCCGGAAACGTAATGGTGTATAAGATGGTTTGCCCTTAGCATTCAGTTGTTCTTGAATGCATGCCATGTCATATCTGTGCTTCATCATACGAGTACACAATTCTGCCGATCCGTCATGTCCCCTATGCAGATTTTGTTGTAAAATTCAAACTGTCATAGTTGATAGTTGGCTCAATCTTTCTCTTTGCCAAATTGTACTATGGGCAACGGCGCTCTAGTACTCCACGATCATCTTGTAAGTTCTTGCGTGCACAATTTACACACTTTCGCCCTTCTGCTTTCTTCGCGCATGACTTAAATTGATGACCTTTATCGCCGCAACGTCCGCAATACTCCTCCTTTTCTTTGCACAGAAGATTCATATGTCCGTATTTGAAACAATGGAAACAATGCAACGGCTCTAGGTCTTCGTTTTTTTGTTGGGCTTTACGGCTCATGTCGACATCAAAGGTCATTGGAGCCCGAAAAACTTGTACAGGTAGGGAAAATGCAGTTACGCACTAGGGAGAGCCAACATGACTCCCCCCGTGTGGGACTCGTCGAATGATTCAACCCTACACACTAAAAACCCTCCTGATCTACAACACACCAAAACATATCACAACATACATCAAATGGGGGGGGGGGTAAAATGAGGGGGGACAAAAAATGAGAGGAATGAGGAAAATGAAAGATACCCTAGCCTTAATAGCGTCGGGATCGAAAACAACCAGAGGTGACCAAAGGGAGGTCAGGAAAGAGAAAGGAAGGATCATGGCAGAAGTAAATGGAAGTAAAGCCAGACTCAGCTCGGGGCCCCGTGTTTGCCAAACACGTACTTACTAGATGTTAGTCCCCTGGGGCGACGTAGGAAAATGATAGGTCTTCGTGTATCCAGTAACTTTTCATATTCCCGTATAAACGTCCAATAGATAGAAGCCATATGTGAATGTGTCCTGTTATTTCCACAATCCAATTTTCCACATGACTATTGCAAAACGTTTCTCTATAAAGTATCCTCACACTTGCATGAAACGCCTCTTTATCCCCAACATCCAAATTCCGATCTGCAATTAATTATATGAACTTTTTCTTTTTCTTCTTTGTCCACCCCATATATCTTAATTTGAGGGTGTCTCCTTGCGTAGTCTTGTACTAATATTGTAGCATTATCACTAACGCTCCCATTATTCACCACGTCCCCTTTTTGTGTTCGCCGTGTCACATATATTTTAGCATTTATTTTCCTTTCTTTGAAGTACTTCCGTAGATCATCCTCCACACATGTTTGTCCACGGTCCTTGCAGCGGACAAGTATCGCTTCCCGTCTTGTGCGCTGATATACACGCCCACCTGCCGCCTGTGCATAAGTTTGTTTTATACCCTGTTGTAATCATTTATGTAGTTCGCGCTCTAAATTTTCCCACTGTTTCTTCTCTAAAGTCTACTGAGCACGCTGTGATTCAAACCATTTTGTAGTCATAACCTGTCTCATTATGTACTATTTTCTTCAACTCTTCTGCTCCTTTCTGCAATTCTTTACAAATTTTCTCATGTCCTATGTCTAGTTTACGAGCCACCCTTTCTTGAAAATTATTAATTCTTTCACCCAGAATATTTATTCCTTCTTCATGATGTTCTTTTAGCATCTTCTCGAAGTCTTGTATCATATTACACTTACGTATTTCTAGTCCCCCTTCCATATTTTCCTTAAATATAAGACATTCTTCCTCGCGCTCTGAAGTTACTTCCTTCAAATTCACTTGCGGAAGGTGTTTACCGTGCCCCTCATCCACATTTATACATCCTTTTAATATTGCCCTATCTAGATCAATCCTCGTAGACACCATCTCATGAATTTTACTAAGTGTGTCATGTATTTTTTCTCTCGCTTGTTCTTTCTCCAGCAATGCGCCATTTATCATTTTTAATCGAACTATTGAACTCCATAAATCTGACACACCAAGTTTTTTGAACTTTTCTCATGCAAATATATCGTTCAATTGTTGAACCCATCGATGCATTTGATTCATATCTATCCATTGTCATTCCTGTTCCTCTATCACCCGTTTCTCTATTCCTTTCGTCTTACTTCTACCCTGACTAATCCGAGACTCCGGAGTGTATATATCCTGCAACGACGTTACCTCACTTGATGCTTTACTGTGTTTTGGCGAACCCACTGGAGTTATCAATTCTTCAGGCGTCCCTACCCTCAAACCTATTTTTGTCAACATGACTGTCTGCCTTTTCTTCCCTTGTGTCTTTGTCATCATTCGTCTTTTTTTAATTGTGTCCGAATTATTTTTCGCAGGCACTCACATATAATGGCATGACACTACAAGAAATCAACAGGTGGTTAACACTTGTCCTAATCAGGTATGTTATCCCTCACGTTTGAGGACCTTATCGAGCACAACAGGAGAAAAGGCTTCTCTGAAGGTGCACAGCATCTCACCTCTCTTACAAACTTTCAAAGCACCAGCCCCAACTCCCTGCTCTTGTTGGTCTCGGGAGTATCATTTTCACCTTTCACTTCCCAAGTCCCAAACGTCTTCATCCAAAAATTTTCTAAGTGCTATTTCAAATCTAATTTCATTGTGAGTGATAATAAAATGTATAAATCCAGAATATACTTAGAATTATTCCACTGTGACATTTATAAATTTGTCTGTCTCCTCACAGAAATTAGTTTCTGGCCATATATCTGTGTTTTATTTCTCTCAGTCCGTGTTTGTAAACATATATTATAACAGATGGCCGCGCCATCAAAATGTAAAGAATGTCTTTAAATTCAAATATTTAAGCCTGTAAACCATCCACATATCTCACTTTGGATTCAAATTGTAACTAACGTCACTTATTATGCACTATATATTCGCGCACATCTGAGCGTTGCACTAGGAACTTATTTTCAGTACTTACAGTTCACCCATTCGGAAAGCGTATAAGGAACAAATTTAAATTACTAATTATAATAGGTCTTCTTGTTCAATTCACTCCAAATTTCATCAGGCAGCACTACTTTGCGTACTCTTTCAAATTATCATCATGGAGTATCACTAACATTGCATTAACACAGTTTCCCAAGCATCTAAATACGGAGCTCTTACAAGCACGTCCAAGCACCTACATAAACAATCTAATTGAATAAGGTAATTGTATGAAATGTAATGTTTGATGACCTGTTGAACATTGACCTTCCTCAAGATACCCAATTAGTTTTATATCCAGCAGATGATACGCTCATCATAAGCCACAAAAAAAGGACCTTCTAGAGATGAGATTGAATGAATGAATCGCTCAAGGTGAAAAGATGGTTGTACAGGAATCACCTTCAATTGACAATCGAGATAACAGAAGCCATTTTTTCACTGACAAAAGAGTGTTTTGGTTTCCAATCATTACACTGAAAGGTAAAAACATAACCGGGAGACGCAAAAGACCTAGGGGTCGAGATAGATCTTCAGCATTATGGACCTCACATCAGCAAAATGGCGGACAAAACTGCAAATGCAAGTTTAAGTCTAGGCCTATGTCTAATATTGCAGGGCCAAAAGAAAGAAAAGAAAGTAAATGTAGCAGACAGGAATTATTTTACTGCGTCTAACAAACTTTCAAGCGAAATACTGCTAATGCATACTAATCGTACTATATATACAGAAAATTGAAGCAAAATCGTTGGAGCCGTTTTTGAGAAACATTCAAAAGAGTTATTTGACCTTCATGTGAAGTACCCTTTTCTTAGAGTAAAAAAATCAGAGCACGTGCATCGACAAGAAGCAATATCTAGGACGGACGGACGGAACGAAGGAATGCCAAAAACCACTTTTTCAAAACAGATATTTCCGTAAAACTCTTGTTTTCGATTTTTTTTCACGATTCCAATACTTTCTATCTATTACGCACATGACAAAATAAAATGTCAAGATTTGGAAACAGTAATTCTTTACATATGGAATATTGAGTATATTTCTATAGTCCACATGGTCCTCTCCACCACGGTAGTAATTCATCAGTCTGCATCAGAGCATCAATTAATTACAACTCCCAAAAAGCAATTATATAAAATTACAAAAAATTGCCATCCTTAACGAAATGTTGAATAGTCGGAAGGTTTTTCTATATTGTTGTAATTGTAACTGGGAAATGTAGGGTGCTATTGAAGCTTATCTACATGGAGCGATAGGAGTAAGGAGTGGTGGTAGACCATTGTTAGTAGGCGGGCCAGTTAGCAGGGTTTACCAACAACTTGGCCCATGTGGAGGGGTTAGTAGAAGTAGTTAGTAATAGAGTTATTGATACTAAGAGGAGCTGAATAGAGGAAGGAAGGTTTGCTTTTCAGTAGTCACAGCTATTTGAAAAGGGACTTTCATGTGAAAAGCTACAAATATTCTGACCCCATCAGGAACCGAACCCGGGATGACTTGGTGGTGAGACACAACACTACCACCTGAGCCACCAGTGGGGCTAAGAAGGTTTTTAAAAGTATATCGCTTGAAGTGAGGATGTTGGATATAATCTGCTCCCAATGAAGTTAAGAAAAAAATAACAGAAGATAACAACGACAACAAATTTTTTACAATGATTTGTTTTCTAATTATTTCAATTCAGTTCATACTGTTTGGTGGTTTGATCTGTCATATTCTATTTATAGGTACTCTCGTTCTAATTTTATTAAGGTTATTATACAGAAATTTTGCAATTTTTGAAACCACTAATTGGAATCAAAGTTATAATTGAGGAAGATACCCTATTCTGCAGATACTCATAAAATAGGTTTCATGATCTTTCACACTAACAAAATTTTCCTGAATAAATGTCTTCTTAAAAAACACAGAAAATAAATGTCTTCACACAAGGTCATAAAACACTTATGTGGGCAATTTTCATAACTCGGATGAACATATTTGTGGATCCAATATGTCACAGTAGATCCAATATACATCCATTAAATAAAAAAGCTTGGTGAAAACATTCCATCAATATATTATTAAAAAGAAATTATACATACCCAACATGCCCAATGTTGCAAATGGAGACTAGTGCATTTTTTATTAAAGGAAATCTCAGGAGACTCAGAAAACATAGTTGTTAAAGCTGTAGATTTTACTTTAGGAACTGTTGTTTCCAAAACTTCAGCAGGCATCAAATAAAATAAATTGTTGAGAAGATTTGACAAATAGCCTTTATTCCTGAGTAAGAAAAAAAAAAAAGAATATAAATCAACTTCTTGAATCTGAATAAAAATTAACTAAGGATGATAGATACAACTAAATTCGAAGTAAAAAAAAAAAAACACAACAAATTTTAACATTGATCATCACAAAAACCAATGTTTGGTTCAATAGTATATTCTGTTTTCTAAATAATTAACGGTAATAGTATAATTCAACAACTGTAGATGAATTTTGATATGCGATAATTCATTATGGATAATTCAATTTGTAAAGAGCTCTCTTAAAATAATAAAAATGATAAATATACTTTCAATAATAATATATTACAACACAAAATAACTTGAATGCATGTTTATCATATAATGTCTTATAGTTATGTTTTTTATCTTTACTCAATCTTGGCATGGATAAATAAATTATTTCCTTAGAGCCATCCTGGTCATTATTTTTCTCCTTCCTTCTTTCCGAAGAGCAAATTAGTTTGTACTACTCCTACTCTAGAACAGTTTTTAAATGTATTATTAGCAATAAATTGAAATTTGGAACTATATGATGTAAACAAAATGAGAAAATAGCATGAGAAAATAAGCATAATGGCATAATGAAAATATAATGAGTAAAAATTGCATGAGAAATGAGAATCTTTTAGCATGAAAAAATATAAGAATTTCATATAATTTTTAAGTATTATTTATTACTGGATTAACTATAAATTTTCTAGGCAATTATAAACAGTAAACTTACTGGCTTTTACATATACACAAAATCTTCGGATTAGAACCGAAGAAAAAAATGCAATTTATATTTTTTGTCACAACCATTTTTTAAACTCCAGCCACTACTTAGCTTTTTTTCCTACAAAAAAAGAGCTATTACAGCAGTAGCGAGGGAAAAAATTGATTCATAGGTATTGAATTTGATTCATTAAAAATGAAATTAATGTTTTAAAATTTTTAAAACTGAACTAAAATCTGAATATAGTTTGAAGAGTGTATATGCAGTAGTTTCTGTTAAGGTCCATTAAAATTGAGCTGTTTAGATGTTAGTTCAATAGGATCTACTGCCTATCCTTCAACAAAAAAAGCATAACAAACCTTATAAGATTATAGCGTATTGTTCAATATAAAATAATCAGGGGATAAAATATTTAACCTATAATGTTTTAAAATATAGACATTTTTATGTATGGATATTTTAATAATAATTTTGTAAATCAAATATTTTAACAATTCCAACCTATTATAACAGAGTAAAATCAAAAATAAAACAAGTGAAATTCTAAAATGAAATATTTTTGTATGAAAATAAAGATTATCCTATTCTATCAAAAAACTCTGATTAGATTTTATCTTAATTTTTTCCCTTTTAAGTTGCTTAATTTTTTGCTAATACTTTCTGCCAATTTTGAACCCCACTTCAAATTTTTCCTCTCAATAAGTTTACTTGTGTAATAATTCATTTTCCAGTGACATTTAATTTAATTTTGTTTATTTATTAATTTATTTATTTGGCATATCACTCATGCAAATATTCCATCAATACTTCATTCTCTTCTAATAATTTAACTTGTAGAGGTGTATTAATTACCTATTTCTTTATTCAAGAAGCTACTTCATATACTCCGGGTTTACCAGTCATAACACACAAAGATCATTTCATTGTATTTCTATCACTTCAAAATAACAAAGAATATGTGTGAAACATAAAGTAGAATAAAAAATAAATTGTGAGAAGAACAAGCTGCTGTTAACTGAATGATCACTCTGTTTGCAAACTGCAAAAGAATGAACACTGGTGGGAAATTTCACTTCGCTAATGCTTTCCACAGTCGCTTGAATTAATCAAATGGTTGATTATACTGTTGTAACTGTTTAGAGAAATGCAGCAAGCAGAGAGGAAAAGAAAGTACTTATATAACAATGAAGACTTCCTGTCCATAGAAGTGGGATTGAAAAATTTGATCAATTTGAGCACTTTCTCACATTTTTTAAGCACCATGCAAACCCTGATAAATTACATTAATCACAATTTTAACTACAACTTCACTCAATTAACTAATTTACAAATTAGTTGGAAACGTGTATTGGGTAGACCTTACTCCTAAATTCATTCCTACTTCAAAGTTAAAAAATTTGGATAATATTGCCAAGTAAATCCTTTCCCAAACATTAATCATTGGTAGACAGGCCTTTCTGCCTCATAGACAATTTTGCCTCATACAAAAATATTTCAGTTGCAATCAAGAAGAAGGTACTTCAAGTGACCAGTAAGTTTGAATAGCGGTGTTCCATTTCTTTTGGCGAGGTCTCCCGAAAACATGTTTCTGAGTGGAAGGAAAATTGAAAGAGGTTGTGAGGTTAAAAACATGACAAATGAAACATTATATTATGAAGACTTCAATTAGTGAAATTCCTTTAGATCATGGTTTAATCACTTTATTTCTATTTCCTAATCTTACTAGCATAATTTTTCATGTAACTGGTTCATCAGGATTTCTTGAAATATTATTGTCAAGTGCAGGGGCATAGCCATGTTTTGGGGAGGAGGGAAGTTCATTTCACACATCTTACAAAGGATAAGTTCTTTAAAATTTCAATAATTGCACCATTTTACCAAAAAATTTATCATCCAGAATATACATTTTTTTTTTCACTCTGAATTAGAGTTGTTATTATTATTTGCCATAGTATTGTAGATGATGCAATAAGTGTTTTGAAACGTGATACAACACCTTATCAAGATTCTAGAGCTTGTGAAGTTGATCAAACATTTTCAGCAAGCGTGTATTGCAGATGGTAGTTTGACAATAAGATGAAGTAGCTGTGATATCGCTTCTTATACTTCATTTTCAATAAGATATTATGAATTAATAAAATTTATATTAAATTCAAAAAATGAATTTATTGCCCAAATTTGTGATTTACTCCAGCGATGACATTCATGAATTATTTTAATGACATTCATGAATTATTTTAATGACATTCATGAATATTTTTTCTTTTGTTTTGGTTTCTGAGCACCCCCTTGTCTAAGCTCATGGTCAAGTGAGTTCTCTCAACCTCCCACAGATATTTATGTGATAGAGCTTGACAATCACATACCTTATAATATTTGCATATTGGTATCGTAATTCAGAGTTAGCATATTCACATGCTTTCAAAACTATATCCCATAGTAATAAATAGGCTGCAGTATAAGAGTAAGTATCAGTATGAGGCTGAACAATGCAGCTGTCCCCAAAAGAAAATTCTGCAAGCATAATGTCTACAACTGACTGCACTTCACTTAGGACACTAAGCAATAGATGAATTTCCAATTCTGTATCATTAAAATTATCTTCCAGATTTTCATTACTCATTAACTCAGCATCTTTATTGACAATGTGAATGATCAAACTGAAACAGAGTAAGAAAATGTTTATGCTCTGTATACAATCAGATGTAATATACCACACAAAATGGAGTAAGAACACTAAAAATAAAAATAAAATAAAAAAGTCCACAACTGTGGGAATTTTAAAAAAAAATGAGAGTTATCAAACATACTTCTTCAAAATGCTGTGAGCTGTTATTTGTAAGAAAGATACTGATGAATGAATCAATTCACAACTTGCTACCATTATCTTTTTCTCCACTTTCTTTGTGTGTTCACCACACGTAGAAGTGTCTTCATATATAATCATTATTGTTTCACATAGTTTTTGTAAAAATATATTTCCCAAAAATGAGGGCTTTGTTTCACTCAAACAATCTAAGACATGGATAAAACACAACATTTACAAATAAGAAATTAAATATCAATAATAAAATTTTCTCCCAACATTTTGCATACTTACCTAACAAAGAAATATAAATTTCTGAAATAACTAAATGAACATCATCTGCAAATACATTATGCCATTCACTAACATTGTCAAGATTGAATTCAGAATATTCTTTAGCTTTCATACAGTTGCAAAATTCATATATGCTAATTAATAAGTCAAACACTCCTACACTAAATATGGAAACATTGCATAGCTTAGCTTCTCCTAAGCTAGATGCAAATAAAATATTTTCTGCTACATTGCTATTAAAGAAGTATCTCTGCAAGTACTTTAAATTCTGGGCATAATAAGCAGCTGAAATTATAACAAAATCCCACACATCTTGTTTCATTAGATACGGACATTTTTTAACACACACTGATAAGAATTGTATCTTCCTTAATGTTTTCTCAACATGTTGTAATGGTTCTCCTGAAACATCACTGCAAAGGAAAGAATATAACTGTATTGTTTTATTGAGGAAATAATAGATCTAAACAAATGAAATAGAGAAATGTTTATTTTGATTGATGAATATGGACATAATACAAAAAAAAATCAAACTTTGAAAAACAAAAGGGTAAATTTAATTCTATTCATAAAAATTTCATCACATTCTCTAAAAAATATAATAATATGACATTTAAATGATAATATAGAGAAATGGAAGTTTTCCAATAGACATTCACATTCAGAGAAAGTCAAGAATTAACTATATAGGATATAATGTCAATCATTAATTTTGTAAAAGACAAAATATAAGAGTAGTCGCAAGTTAAAATACTGATAATCAATATGCTCTTAAGATTTAAAATAAAATAAAATAACTGAACATACCAATCGTAGAGAAGTTCTTTGGAACCTGCATTTTTCCACTCTGAAATAAAATTAACAATTTCTGAAGATAATGTATCAGTAGGGACAACTGGTGTATATTTCAACCAGTAGGTGATTAGAATGAAATTTGTTAACTCTGCTAAATTTTCAAGCTCAACCTCAATATTTGATTCACCAGCTTTGGAAAGAAAAACCTGAAAAAAGATAAACTATTGATAAGTAAAATTTTAAGTAAAAAACAAACCAGACAATTTTGATTTTGATTTGTCTGACCTTAGAGGAATATTCATAATGTGGACCATCCAAAAAATGAGTACGAATGGTACACCATTTGTCTTTTGCACTAACAAGGTAAACAGAATTCACACATACTCCTCCATTCTGTTTTGCTCTGAAAAGGTAATACAGATTAATAAAAGCCAGATAACAATAATAATAATAAGGGAAATTGAAGTAATTTAAAAAAGTAAATGTTGTAATTTACTTTGACAGAACCATTCACACTCAAAACCCTACAATGAACTGCCACACACCACTCTTCATAAATTCATATCAACCGTCCTATCCTATATTGCTAGGCATCCTCAAGTTCCAATTCGCGTGTTAATGAGTGGTACATGCCTAAATAATTCATCTTAGGATTGACCCCACTTTTGTTTTGTTTTCTCCAACGTTTTCATCTCGTTTCTTTTTTGACATACACAAAATTAATAAAGCTGCTGCTATCTCTCTTTTCCTTGACGACAAGTACATTTCAATGATATAAAAAAATCACTCTAATTGGTAATATTGTAATTTGATTAAAAAAATCACTTTCGGAACTGACGGAAATCATGCGTATAAACGATCTGAAGGGTACTCGCGAGAGTTGCCATGGCGAGTGGTCTCTCTCAGAGTGGGATGGGGGGAATTTCACTCTTCCGTGTAAAGGGCTCCAGAGAGCTATCCCGAAACTCTCGAGAGTTATCGCGGCAAGTTCCTCTCACGCGCAAACGCACCTTTACAAATGGGAAGGAATTGGCTGCGAGGAAAAATATTTTGTTCACTTAAAGCGAGTCTCTTATAACTGGGAAATAAATGCACTGTTTCTCTAAGTTCGCCTCGCGACCTCGGATGTTGTCCACTATAAGCAGGACACTCTTCTAAGTGGGTCTCTTATAATTAGGTTCCACTGTGCTCTGCCTCATTATTTTTTCATTGATGCCTTAAAATTGAATGCTTCCAATAAAACACAGCACAACCAACATCTAAAAGTTACAGCTGACTCCTCTACATGTATTAGAATGATTTTTGGTCTCAATAAATGCAAAACTCTACACATAAACATAGGAAAAGTAGGTATAAACATAAACATAGTTAACGTGGCACTTCACTATTAAATATCATATGCAGGAGGAGTATATCAATAAGCTTAAAATGATATTACAATCTAAGAACATGTAATAAAAGCTACTAACACCTCAGCAATACCTGTGTTTATGAATTTCTTTTGAATCATGTTGTGGTTAAACACCTATAGAGGGTATTCAAAAAAAAAAAAAAGATTACGCTATAAATAACATAAGTTTCACACTATTTCAAGTCCTCAATCGGAACATTGGTCTTCCCAAATGCAAGGAAGAGATTTTTAGATTTATCAAGTCTATGTTGTCTACTTGCTAAGTTCACTACTTGCAAGAATTTTTCCATGGACTCTATCTTACTTCTCTATGATTTTTTGTTGCCCGGTGTATTTACATCAGTACTATTTGATACACTTTCTAAGACAAAAATGTTATGATGAAAAGATCAATAAAAATTTCATTTCATAAAAGAAAAATAATATTTTAAATTATATAGTTTCTCATTTTTTAAGTATGGAAAACAACTTGAGGAAATATTCTAAACAAATTTAAGAATGTACATACAAATGTTTTAAAATGCAAGAACAAAAAAACAAACATAAAAATCGCAGTAATAAATTTTCATTGTTCATGAATTTTCTACTTGTATTATAAATTTAATAATGTATAACATTATTTCAGAAAATGTAAATCTAAATAATTACTGTTAAATGGTATTAAAGGATAACAGCATATTTTCTCATTCTTAAGTAAACCATTCAAAGATTCTTGTGAAAGTTTCAATATTTTTTATTTTGTCAGGGCATGAGAATGTTGTGTTTTGTTCAAGACCAAAACAATTAAAACACATCTATGTATAAAAACTTATTTGTTTTTAAACTGTTTCCCCCAAAATATGCCCTTGCTTGATTTTTCAGATTACATGTAATATAAGACTTACATACTACCCACCACTTTGCTAGCATGAACATACGGATATTTGCGCAGCAATTCCTTCTAAAACGCCAATGATGTATGCAAATAAAAAAATCTCAGTTTGGTAACTGGGTAGTGCTCCAGGAGCCAACATAGGAAATGCATATGTCATATTTAGAATCTTATCACACCACAGCTAACATCATAAATAGTTTAAAACTAAATAAAGAAAAGTCTGAAGCAAAACATTCACTCTTGGTCCCAACCTAAAGAACACTAGTACCTATTTTCAAAACTCTAAATGTTTTGGCTTTAGGCTCATCACTGTGTAGTTGACAAAAAAGCTTAAATATAAAGAAGTGAAAATTCTATTTAAAAAAATCATTTTATAAGATCATCCCTGAACATCACATATGTCAAATTTTCATAGATGTGGGCCTTAATGAATCTGCGCTAGGTAAAAAATTTTTAAAAAAAATGTGTAAAGCAAATTTTGAAAAAATCACTGTTTAGCACTTCAACCCAATCTGAGAAACGTGTGTGCCAAATTCTGAAGTTTGAAGTCTTTCAGTCTTGTCACTGAGTGTTGACAACACAAAAGGTTTAAAGGGTATATAGAGAAAAGTCTCACTCGAATTCTGAATAAAATGTTCTGAGGTCCATAGAGACCAATACTGGAGAACATGTGAGCCAAATTTTAGAAGTTCTAGCCTTCAAGTTTTTGTGTTAGGTGAGAAAATCATAATATGTCCAATGTTCAATAAAAAAAAATATCTACATCAAATTTTAAAAATATCTCATTAGATGAATTTTGAAAAGAAAAAAAAATTCGAAATAGACCCAAGATAAGTCTTACTTGCAAAATATGCTATAATCGTTTTTACCCAACCGATTCAATGGTCAAGTAATTACCAGTATTTGGTAATTAGGATTTGTAAGTAGGTCCAATAAACGTTAGGTATGTACTTGTTAATAGTGATGCTCAGATAACTGTGCTCATTTAAGGAGTTCTATCTAACTTCAGAGATTTGAGCCAACAAAAATTGAGTCACCAGGAAACGAGGGTTTGAAGAGTTGTGACAATTCACTAGATGATATACTTGATTATGAATGATTATGGCTATTTGTACACTACAATGTGCACAAAACCTTTGAACTCTTGAACAAAACCTGTTTTGGAATTAGATCCCTAGTGCAATGAGAACATAAGATAAAAGATACAATGAATTGGGTGGTGATTGGAGTTAACAACAAAAAAGGATATTCTGGTAACTGTTGAAGAAAAGAACTAAAGAATCACAAAGAAAATGGAACAATAACCAACAAAATGAAATAGCTTTGAAGGAGGTAATACCAGTAACCATAACAGAGAAAGCATTTCAATGTTCTAAGATATCAGTAAACAACAGAATGATCCGAGTTCTTTCATTGGCAGTCGAGAGTTAATGAAAATAAAATCTCCACATTTCATTTAAAACAATTAAAAAAGAAACACATACCTATCCAACGTGAGGTTAAGAAGTGCTTCCATTTCCTCTTCTTCACATGCTGCCATGAGTTCTGAGAATTTACTTTTCACTTCTCTAATATAGCTATGAACTTTGTAATAAAAAGCCATCTGAAAGAAAGATTCCCATGAAACTGGATACTAAAGAATCAATGAAGATCAAAACTCATAATAATGCAAAATTCAAGTATTAAGAAAATGATAAAAATATTTATTGTGTATTATAAAACAACTCTTGCATAAAACTCAAGTTAATGAAAATACAAGATAAAAAGTTTAAGAGGAGGGGGTGCACTCAGAAAATCATTTCCTCTAAAAAAAGGTTTTTCCCAGTTTGTGATCAGTATTGTAGGGTGTCCAGGTACTGTACAATGAAACAGAGGACAATGAATGAGAAAATTGAGAACATTAGGAGAAAAAAAAAAGTACCAATTTGATGTAATTAATCATACATAAGGATAAAATACACATACAATAATAATGGTGGCAAACTTTACAATGTATTATATTTTGTATTATGAAACAAAAAACTTAACAAAAATTAATATTCCTTCTACTCTGTACAAACATTATTACCTCCTCTTAAGGTTTATACCTCCAAAGTTGCAGTCCATATTTTCGCCAACAAAGGCCACACACTTTTCTACAATACCCAAACTAGACAAAGTTTCTTCAATAAACCCTGCAATATGATCTGATTTCTCTTTGAATAAAGTTTTTAATGATATTATGGTCAATGAATAAAAGGGAGGACTTGTTGATTTTTTCGTGGACAGAGGGCAGAGACATAACATTGAGGATGTGTCCATGAAAAAGAGGAAGTCCCATCACATTAGAATATTGCTTAAGTTTTGTTTGAAAAGTTTGAAACTAAATTCAGAATCATGAAAATCACATTTGTAACCAACTAACTATTTACTTGAGAATAAAAATAAAAGAAATCCATATTTTTTTAACATATTTCCCAATCAACACCGCAATGGGTTGATAACATAAATATCCTACCATAATAGGATTCCATATTTTCAATTGATCACAACAAACACCCACTCTCATATCAAAAATACTTTGTTAGAATATGATTACAGGGGAACCTCACTTAACAAGAGGAATCAGTTCCCATATTATAGACATTAAGTGGATAATGCATTCTATTTAACACTATTCAAATTGATGTCCAGTTTATTATTAATAATACTTCTCTTACAGAGAAGCCCAAGACATTTGTTTTTGACTACACCTCAATATTGGGTGAATCATTATTGGTAATTAAATTTGGGCACACTGCTTAGTTGCATCTGCTAAGTGTCTGCCTTGTATCCCAGTTAATACTTTACAAAGTATGAAAAAATGTTTCCCATGCTTGAAGTATATCTCCCTTATAGCACAAGTATGTGTTGCTATGTTGATACCATTGTCTTTTGCTCACCCAATGAAAATTTTCTTTGACAACTTTTTGCTGAGATACAGAATGTAGTTCAATAAGCTCTTTAGTGACAAGCACCTGGTTATTCTCTTCCACTAACTCATCAATATCTTCGCTATCCACATCTAGCTCATAATCTTGGGGAAGTGCTGAATCCTGCAAAAGGTGCCCCTGCTTAGGTTCTAGTAATTTATTTACAGGAACCTATCTGAATGTCAGATAATAACAAGTGACTGCAGGATAATAACTTTTTTGTGTTCTCCTGACCTCACATCATGACAAGAAACGAAGTCAAAAACTGCTCTTGCCAAAACTCTCAGACTAGAAAACTTAGTAAATCTATACAACAGAGCCAAACGTCAGTTGTTTCAGAAAATTTTAAAAGGAAATGAAACTGACATGATTCAGGAGACCATACTGAAGATGCAGGACAACTTGATACCAGGAAAAATGTCAGGATACAAGCCACTTGGAGTAATGCATGATAGAAGCTATGGCGTAGCAACTTACATAAAGAACAATATTGAGAATGCCATCCTTCTCTCTGCTTTTATCAACAGTTCAGTACATAGTTACCACAAAGGTAGCTTCTGAAACACATATAAACCTACATCTAATCCTTGGCCCTCACAGATTCTGGAAACTCAAATGCACATATCAGTCTAGATCACCTATCAGTTTCTTCAACAGCCATCATGATAAATGGCACTACAGAGAAAATGATGAAGCAGGAAATCACTGGAAATATAGGCAGAACATCATACCCTATATTTAGTTTTCAATGCAAAGTGTCAAAGAACATTCACATCCCTACCAGGAAAAAAGGCTATAACCTTGATCTCTGATATAAGTCAACTGAACCAGAGTGCATCCCACTGCACATATCCAGGAGAGTACAATTTAACTTCCAAAACAGTCAGCGTTGCCCTATAATGCTGGAGATCGGTATAACTTCACCTCTACTGACCTCATTCCCAAGAACATGATGGAACTTTCAAAAAGCATATGGAAAATCTTTCTCAGAAAACCTTTACAAGGTTTTTGAGTTAGGTTGGATACCTCCCTAGTCGAAAAGCTATTCTAGATATGTTGGAGCTATTGAGTCAAGAAAACCATATCAAGAGGATATACGAAAAAGTATGTCACTGGCTGGGATGAGAATTGTGAAGATGTTTATGAAGCTTTTCAAAGGAGTGACAATAAGGAAAATGCCGATGAACCACTACATAGCCTTGAGTTTGCTTAACACAAGAAATGAATTGAGACCATGGGAACCCTTTTTTACGAAATCCAGCAGGAAAAACTGATCGCTATTACGCAAACTTGAAGGTAGCAACATTACAACATGTTACACTCCCAATTCGTCTACCAATACTATAGCCTCTTATATCATAGCAATGACAAGAGATCCAGAAGTCGGAGAACATACCAACAGAATAAAAAAGAACTAAAGGAGGCAAAAAGTATACTAACTCACTCAGTCCCTTCTAGTCAATTCACCATAATTGACATTGACAATGCCCTCAAGAAAACAAAACCTGGTAAAGAATCAGGTGTAGATGGAGATCACCCTGAGCTCCTGCTTCATATTGGGAAGTATGCATAAAGGTGGCAAACAGTTCCGAAGCGACATCCTGTAAAAAGGTTACATCCCTGCACCTACAAAATGTGCTACAATAATTGCTATTCTAAAGTCGGGCAAACCTGCTGATAGGTCTGCAAACCACAGACCTATAGTTCTATTGAGTGCACTTTACAAATTGTTCAAGAGGTTCATCTATAATAGGATCAGCCCAAAACAGTTGGATATATCCCTATAGAATTGGCACATTTGCCCAAACCATGGCTGTATTGATCAAGTGCTGTCACTTGTTACCTACATCGAGGTTGGTTTTCAAAAGCAGCTAAAAACTTCAGCTGTGTTCAATGACCTAACTGCATTTGACACAGTGAGAGGGACAACTGTAATAACTACCACAAGCAATACCATGCAAGATCCCCTTTTGTGTCATTAATAACATACTCAACAACTGAACATTCAACATTATCGAAACTAAATTGGAAGAGCAGCCACAACATGGCTCATATTTGTATTACTCAATCAAGAACATTTGGGTAAGCCGATGGCTGGATTATTGTAATATGTCATGGGTCCCTGAAAGCCAAAGAAGAAATTCTCACAATGAAAAAGCCTGAAAAAGGGAATACTTTCAGACATGGAGACTAGATTGTGAGTGCACTAAAACTAGATGTGTCAACTTCCCACCTTAACAATAGACACACTCACAGGAACTGGATATCTACATCAAAAATAGATACCTACACCATAACACACATCCTAAATATCTTGGAGTCATTCTCAATTGAATACAGACTTTCAAGGAGTACTTGCAAAGATTATTTGCCAAACGTCCAACCATAAATAACATAGTGCTAGTGCATTGCACTCTGTGATACCATCTATAGCTCTACTACTACCACTCTTTGTCTCAGCACTAGGTCTCATGTACTCCACAGCCAAGTATTGTCACTCTGCATTGCTTAATATTGCCCGTGTTAATCTGGTGAATGGACAGAATACGATATGTACAACAACTTGTAGTATAAGATCTATCTCAGTATTTCTACTGACCTTGTACAAGGGCTCTAATGACCTTGACATTAACGAGCCCCAAAGCCCCAATTAAAAAGAAAAGTACTGTTCTGAGTCAAGTAGCCCCACCACACCTGTGAAGGAAAATGGCACTCATGAGAGAGAACAATAAAATCCTGGCCAACTGAGATTTGTTAGGACTTCCAAAGACACTTTACAGGCACTTGCTCAAACACCTTGGAGTCACTTTACAGCAAAAACGTATTTCATGCAAAAGTAAAGGTTCTCTTAGGGACTCCTCCTTACGGTTGTCTTATGAGGTGCAATGATGTGAATGTGATTTTTTCAAAACTCTAACAGTGAGGTTGACTGTCAGTATCCTCACTAAAACTTATAAGGAAAGCTTACCTTTTTAAAATTAGAAATTCACAGCAGGTCCAAAGGAGAAGCGGTAGTGTGCAGGAAACACATGAGAAAGGAGGGACAACTGGCTATTGTGAACTACAACAATGAACTATTGCTCCCCACAGAATCTACTTAAATTATTCTACTCCTCATTCCTCATACTGTGAAACTTTGCTCATTAACGAGTCTAATTTTTACATTCTTTTCCACTCATTGAACTTATCTTTTGTTGAGTCCTTAAGCGTTTCACTGTAATTTGCACAATATCTTTCAAGTAATATAAAACTAGAGAATTTTAGTGTTATTAACACACACATTACTCACATACTGGAAATTAGTTTCCAAGATATCACATATTGAGACAGCCAGTGCAATATGACTAATTACTTGAACCATTTTCGGACAATTCTTGAATCGTGATACAGCATTTTCTCTTTGTATGTCAACCAACTTTCCTTTTCTAGATTCATCAGTGTTATCAGCAAGTTTATGTGAATTACACTTTTCAGAATCCAAAATTGTGTCTGCTTCAGTTTCCTTGTTTCTATTTGCTGCCAACAAAATGTTTACTAAGAATTTTAATATGAATTCCGATAACAAGATATATTGCTCAATTTCTGACTCCATTAATACTGATCCCTCATCATTCCAAGTATGTACAGAAGCCCCAAGAATTAATTCAACATTATCACATAGTCTTCTTATCTTTTCTTCCAGTGATTTGTAATCAGTGAGAATGTAATCCAAAAATAAACAACTCATTTCTAATTGACAGGTAGTCATAAGGTTCATTAAATTAATTGATAAGTCCATTAAATTATTCTCTTCATTTGATGAAATATTTCTGAAACAAGCATTTCAAGTATGTCAGTATTTAAAAAACAACAACTAAATATTGTTTTATTTGATAACAGCACAAGCTTCATCAAAGGCATATCCTCATTACACCAGTATTATGTGGGAGACTAAATATCCAATTACACAGCAAATATATGAAATTCCTATGAAAATACATTAAAAAGAAATGGAAGATAAAGATAAATCTTAACCATGACATCTATTGTGAATTAATCAATCCATTCACCTCATATGAATCACAATATTTGAAAGTACAACATAAACTTGATGAAAAGGTAGAAGAAAGGAGACAAAAATATGCACATGGAATATTACAACAATCTTTTATTTATAACAAAATTTATTGAAAAAATTCATAAGTGCTCACTATTTAAAAAATATCAAAACATTCCCCATAAGTTGGTGAGTTTATTTTTAAACTTACCTCAGGAAAACCTTCTTCCACACAACGGATGAAAGATTGGTAACAATACTTTTTTTATTCATTATATTTAATGTCATCAAAATATCTACACCATTTTGCCATCCAGAGGACAGACAAGAAATTATATTGTCAGGTACTTGCCCTACTTGACAACACCAACAAAATAACAAATGAACTAAGTTGTAAGTACTAGAAGACAGACAAACTTTTTCTTCGTGTGTCAGTAATTTTTCTCCTTGAGAAAGTAAAGGTTGAAGAGTTGACAGAAAGTTGGCTCCAAATATTGCTTTTTCAACATTTTCATTTTCATTAACTAATTCAGATAAAATTAAAGAAATTGTTGAGATATTCACCAGAAAAGCTGAAAATAAATCATGTATCATCAATAAAACTACATAAAAACAACAACAAAAACAGTAAACTTTTTACTAATGTGCAATAGTAATTTTTAAAAACAACCTCCATCAGGTGCAAGTACCATACATTCCATTAATATTAGTCTAGCACTTTCGCTACCAGATTTTGACATTGTCATCAGCTGTTCACTGAATACTGAAGCTCGCAACCACTTAAGTATAAAAGGTTGAGACTTTTCTCTTTTTACAATACGAAGCAACCACAAAAGAATATCAGGATTCTGGAAAAGGAAAAATCAGACAAGAATATTATACAATTTGGGTTCAGAGAACATATAATTCAAATACATGGCTAACAATTAAAATTTCAATAAGGGGAAAGTAAGCCATTAGCACATTTATAAGGCAAAGAAATTCATAATAGACACGTAACATGAAAAATATACTTAATACTTTTTGGGTGAGCATCAGAGAGGGGAATCAAGTTCCCCTACCCTAGTCAATGTGTGAGAGAGACTGATTCCTAACTTCATTTTCCCCTTCAGACAACCAGAACATAAGAACACTGGATGTATATAGTAGCTGGGTCTATACTGTATTAAAGTCTATGGTACAGGGTCACATACTTGGACTTAAGATTAGTAACAATAATCTCCAATATGTTAACTGTCAGTGTACCAATAATGCAAAATAGACGAGAGCAGAACTAAAACAGTAGAACTAAACTGATAAATTTAGAAAGAGTAAGGGATGCATGAAGTTAACACAATAAATAATAACTCTGAAGTTAACGCAATAAAGCATTTTGTGAAAACAGTTCATTAAATGAAAAATGCAAGAAGGTAAAAACCAAAAGCCTCTTTCTCAAAAGCAATTTTTGAGAAGTATAACAATCTTATTACTAAGTCTGCTATAATTATACTATTCCCATACAATGCAACTGAAGAAAAAAATTGGAACACAGAAAAAGAGTTAAGATTTCATAAGCATTAAAATGAACATTAAGGATTACTGGTGGTTGAACTCATCCAAAACACCTGGCAGACCCTGAACCAACTTTATGCTAGGAAAATCCACCACCTACACTTAATAATTTTAGTTCTGTCCTTCCGTGGGATATACTGATGCATAAGTAAAATTGAAACAGTGTTTTATTCTTTATAGTTGCTTCTCAACCTCTAATTACAAACACCTATTGTATTTGCCACCAGTATACATACTGCACCATTTTATTGAATAGTGAATAATGTCATTGTCAAACTATGGAATGAATGTCCCAAATATAAAGTTCATAACATGCTGTTTTTAGTGTTGCAACTTTAATGAGTGTCAGTGTATCTTCAATACTATAAAAAAGACCTCAATCTAAAACTGAAAAAGTGTAATACTTGGTAGTCAAGATATTCTTTTATTTACCCAATCCTAGAGGCAACTTCTGCAAACCTAAAAAGATAACCCCCAGAAATGTATTAATGGAGATAATGTAACAGGGCAATGTACAGCAATACTACAAAATATGTAGTATACTGCATAATATGTGTAGAATCAAAGTGAAATTAATTTTGCTTCAAACAATTAAAGGAGTCAATGGCTCAGTGGGTAGAGTGCTGAGTTGCTGGCTGGATGCCCAGGGCTTGATTCCTGGTGGGGTGAGGATTTTTCATCACACCTCAACATTCAGACTGACTCCCACGTCTACACAGCCTGCTATAAAATGAGAACTGGATCTATCGTGATGTCAAACTGGTCAGAATGAGGTGCTGCCCACTCCTCTTCCTCCTAGTGTCGAGTAATTGCAGAGCTCAACCCTTCCTGAACCCCTTGGACACCTTCAAGGTCTGTTGTGGGACTTTTTTTTTATAACAGTTATAATCTAAATTTTTTAAATTCAATATTGCATATGGAAACACTTGAAAATAACATTTGAGGGGGAGAGTACTGGAAAACCCCCCTTTAATTAATGGAGATTTCTGAATATCAATAATAATAAAATTAGGGGGAAAATTGCAAAGGGGTAACTGTTTCCATGAAAAGCCTAAGAAAATGGAGGGTGCAAGATGGATGGAGGAAAGAAAAGATAGAAGAAAGAAGCATAGAGAAAGTATGAAGGAGTAGTGGAAAGAGAAGAAAAGAAAGCCCAGTTGAAATGAACATAGTCCATAGTGGCTCATACGAATAGTAGTAGTCAATTAAGGAGACCCAAATTTGACTCATAAGCCATCTGTATTGTTCATCTTTGCCATAAAATGACCCAAAGCAATGTGTTTTGGTTTACAAAAACCAAGATTTTGTAGATTTTTTCTGTTCATTTTCATATAAAACAAATGTTATTTTTATGATGCATTGTTTTATTATTTACCATATAATCTGAATAATTTGGATTTTTCATCATATGGAACACTGTCCCATTAAGTCCAGACAAACGAGGTTCTGAATACACTAATAAATCATATAATAAAATGACAAGCTAGTCACTTGATGGTACTTGATCCAATGCACTATACTCAACCACAAGGAAAATTGTATTTTTTTTGGCAAATTTATTTACAACTGTGATTAATATGTTTATTTTATTAATTTTGTTTCATTAATATCAAACCAAAAAAACATGTTGATTCAAGATTAAATTAAAATAATATAAATTTAAAGTAATACAAAAGAAGTAATAAAATAATCACACTTGAATGCTTGGTCTCACTAGTACCTATAACATAACATAACTAGTAGCATTCTATTCTGAGAGGGTTGTGCTGCACAAAACATCTTTCATACAAGATAATGATGTATACTACTAAATTGTACTGAATAAATAAGACAGTCCTAACTAAGAGGCTAAGCAAGTTGAACACAATTGAAAATTTGTCTCATGATAATTGATTAAGACCACCTGCCCATCTTCTTCCTAATAAAAACTTTATCAATTGGAAAAATATTTAAATTATGTCAAAAACCATACCTGGCACATTATTTTCAATATTTCCTCTGCATCAGTTTCTTTCAAATGTTTCATGATAGAGAAAAATAATTCCATAATAGACTGTAAAAGAATAGGAGAGTTAGTATTCTTAATTTCCCCAAAAAGAATGCTAAAAATCTCCAAAAAGCTGCAAGTGTGCACCAAGTCTTGAAAAACCTTTGGGTCATTCAACTCAATAAGTAGTTTGCAGATTGGAATCACATAGTCAATATCTTTTTTTTCAGTCACTTTTTCAAGATAAAATATGGCTAATGAATACACAAATTTTTGCAAATATTTCTGATGCTTCTCCAGTAACACATCAGATGATACATTAACTCTCATTTCACTTTTCTCTGAGTATTCACTTCCCTGATCTAAATCAAAACGAACTCTGTGAAAATTTTTACTTCTTAACTTCCTATTATCTTTTAGACACAAGCAAAATTCTATTTGTTTATTTAAAATATGTGATTTGGTGGTTTGAGGATAAGGCTCCTTTAATATTCTTTTGTATGCTTCATTCAGCGAATCCCAAAAGCATATACATAGATTATTATATTGAGGGTTAGAAACATCACTACTCCAGTAGCGAAGAAGAGATGAAGTATGTTCAAAAATGCCTCTAGACAACAAATTCAACTTATTTTCAACAGTGACATCTTCTAGGACTGGAATGAGCTGGAAAAACAAAGAAATATGTAGCTCAATAAAAAGTAAATGAACATAAATTTACTATTATGTTAACGAGCTTAGCACACTAACATATCTGAGAATAAGAATAGAATCCATAAGATTTTGTTTGCCAATATATCGCATACACTCCAAATAAGTCTGTGCCATTGCTTCACTTTCTGACCGGCTTTGCTGAACAATCTTTTTATTAAACCTGCAAAAATAGAAAATGTAAATGAAATCATTGTGAATTAAATTAAAAGTTGATGTAAAAAGTTATGTAATAAATTATTTAAATGGTGACAGAAAATTACAATTCTTTTCACTAAACCATATAATGTAATTAAAATAAGTTACTTAAAGGTAAGAGTTCTAACAACAGACATTTTTGTTTCAGAGTTGTGGAAAATGAATGGGTGGTACAGTGGTTAGCAAACCAGTATTTTGACCTGTTAAATTAACAGTAAACCTGTTAAATTGTCAGTTTATAACAATTTTCACCCTCCTTATTAATGGATTTTTTACTAAATTTGATTTTTGTTCGATGTTTCTTTAATTTTAACTGGTGATATAAGTATGCATCAAATCCACTCTAGTTTAATTAATTAATAGGATGCTATTATTGTTTTCATTTTTTTGCAAGTTAGGAAGTGAATAAAACTGGTTTGGTATTGAAACATAAGGAGATACAATAAGCTACCTCATTTTCAGAGTTAAATTATTAATAGTATTAGATGAGAAATTTCAGGAAGAAAAAGTAGTTTGTAGTACAATTAGTTCATAACAGAGTTGGTAGTAACATTGTAAGAGCACCCTTAGGGGAAAGAGAGAGAAGTTGAACTTGTCTCCTGTCAAGTAAAAGTGCTCTCGAGTCATTCTATTTTTAAATTTTTTTTTGTGGGGCTTCAAAGGTTCGTCAACAGCAAGGTCATTAGAGCCCATTCAAGTTATTCTAGGATGGTTTGAGCAGTGGGTATAGGCCGAGTTTTTCCTGAAAATCTGCCAACGGAAAACTCTAGCAATGTCAAATGAGACAGTAGGGCAAGCCCTACACCTGTCACCTCGACGAGTGAAAGGGAACATAGGGCAGTGGAGGTCGATTATGTTCAAGGGGTGTCACTGAGGACACTTAAAAGGGTGCAAGTAGCACTATAAGATGCTTTTTTGATGAGAGACGCATACCTGAATGCATGCGTGCAAAAGCTGCTGCTAGAAGGGTACAGATATTTGAGAGGAAGATTTTGTAATGAAACATGTATTTTTCATACATAATCATTTATTTTTAATTATTGATTTAATGGTTTTAAAAATTTGAATCCTTTTGCACATGTTTCCTTAAACCCAGTATTGAGGTAGTGGCAGCAAAACTACTGAAGAAGGGTGAACACTGGTAAGTCAGTCAACATTCTTCAGTTATCAAAAATGTAACATTATAAAAGGAACTTTCACCATTACTGTTAGTGCCAACAGAATGAGGTCTCGTGTAAAGTATTATTTTTTATTTTGTACAAGGTTGGAAATAAAAAATAAAATAAATGTAAATAAATAAAATAAAAAAGCAAACTTGCAAAGATCGTAAAAAATAGCTCTGGAAAAAAAAATGCAGCCAACTGAAAGACATTTAATTCACATATATAATTTTATAAACCAAAGTAAAAATGGTTACAGATGTAACATCACATTAATCGCACATACGTCAGATCATCCAAAATTTCCAATCCAAGTATCCAATTATACCAGATCAGCATGAGAGTGATAAAGGAATCTATCAAGTACGAAGTTAAGTACTTTGGGAAAACTTACACTGAAGTCAGTACTATAAAGTATTAATGTGATGTTGGCAAACACAACACCTTACATTATTTCCCCAAGGTTATTTTGACAGTTGATGATGAAAGCAACTACTGCCGAAACTTGTCCTGGGCAATTAATATGTGGAATGTGTGGCCGACATCACTTCCTTAGATGTTCTGTTGAATCTGCAACAGAATACCTCAGCAATTTTATATTATTCACCCAGAACAAGTTTTGGAAACCGTAGTTTTCAGGAATCATCAACTCTAGTCAAAATATTCCTGGGGGAATAATATAGTAGTGTGTGGCCAACATCACATTAATATTTTATAGTTGTGACTCCAGTGTAAGTTTACCAGAGTATTTTACATACTTAAGCAATTTACTGACATCAAAAACTTGGAATTTTCTAGAAAATGTGTCTGAAACAATCTTTGATATATTTTTACATAGCTAACCTTGTTAAATTTTGACATAGTTTGTCTCTTAACATATAAAATTCAAATTATACCTAATAATAAAGTTATTTGTCTCAAGATATAAGGATGGAGTGGCACAATAAACTGAGCATGTATACTTTGGGATAAAAAGAGGGATTATTATATGAGAAGCTAAAAAATTTAGAAAACAAACCAAATTAATTTTAAGATCGCTAATAGATACAAAAACAGATTTTCAAGTCAAAACATTTGCTGTGATGGTGGTCATGGAGCCAGTGAGCGAGAGCATTAAATAAAACTACAGTACAGATAGTGTGAGGTGGAGCAACATAGCAACAAAAGCACATAAATGCTCGGGGAGAGAAGAGCATTCCACTGTGCATCACTAAGATGTGCCATACTCTCTAGATTTCTATACCTACTATTATATTACAGTAATGATAAGACTCATCTCTGGTATGCCTATAGCTAACTTGAAATACCCATCAACTTCACCTATAAGTCTTACTCATTGACAGACTCATATGGGCCCGGAGGTAGACTTAACTCAATCTTCCACCTTTTCACCTAACATCTCAGCATGCCAGACACGCAAACAGGTCCAGCTGTGACTATCCACTTGTTTGATTCCACTGCACCATCGTTTATGAAATGAATAAAGCCATGAAAACATGACTGAAACCCAAGATTTATTCACAACAACCTTAATGGGAAATTGGTTCCCCAAACCCCTTCCCTTCACGGAAAAGCCAAAGCCATAAGTCGCCATCGTCGACCTCATCACATCATCACCATCACCATCACCATCACCATCACCATCACCATCACCATCATCATCATCATCATCATCATCATCATCATCATCATCATCATCAATCTTCATCACCACCATCATCATCATCATAATAATAAATAATAATAATAATAATAATAATACCAATACCAACAACAATAATAATGATAATAATAGCATCCTGTGGGTCTCGGCTCCTGTTAATTGTGGCCCTTTTTCTTTGGTCGCGACCCTTTGGGTGAAACCACATTCGCAATTTCGACGTTCTTTCTTCCACCGCCATCTGGTAGTGGAAACCGGAATTCCGCACCAATAATTTATTTTCCCGAGAGCATCCAATGATGCTGGTAAGACAGTCAAGGAATCTTAACATGCAGCATAATCATACAAACACCTCTTGTTGCCAGAATTTTCAAGAACTTTGTCTGTATCTTCTCTACCTGTATTATAAAATTCTTGAGAATACATTCATCACTAATACTATAGGTAAATTTAATAAATAATTTGCTTAAGAATAAATAAATGTACAATCTTAAGCTCAATGTAATTAAATTTCTACATGTAAATGGTTATAAAGATATGATTAAATTATCTTTGCATCTTCATTTAGCAATGCAATTGAACAGATATCTTAAACAGACAAACTAACATTAAAAGAAATTCTCATATCTGGTGGACAACATGGTTTTATGAAAGATGTCTCAACATGAATTGCTACAGGTAATTACATGACATTGCTTTGAAAAAGCTAGATAAAGGAGATGATAATAAATTTATTGTCAAAAATGTAGTTTCAAGCTGCAAATAGCCATATGAAGGACAAGAAAACTAATTTATTCTCCGGAAGCAAACAAGGGACCATCCCATCAATTCAGTTCATGGACCCTAAGGAAGTGGTGAATTTATCATTTCTGCACCCCAAGGTAAAATCATGGCCCCACTGAAATATAGCTATTTGTTACAATATCAACCAATATCAACAAATGTATATTTAGTAGCATACAAAAAAGTTATTAACAAATACAAATTATTATCAAATCTTTAAATTATTCCAGAAATGTTGCTCATAAAATGTTACTATAACTCAAACTCAATTACTCCAAACTATTACAATAACTCAAAATTGACACTAAAAAATAAAAACAATAATATTAATGAGACTGCCACCCCTAGGACAGTTGTAGAAGCAATAATGGATATGTCTCTGGCACCTCGATGTTGACGAGCCCTAAAGCCCCACACACACAAAAAAAAAATGTCTCTGGCATTACGGTTCAGTCAAACTTAGGATCAGTGCAAGAGAGTATTTCTCAAGGATCTATGCACAGTCTATTTTTACACATCTGGACAATTATGTAAAACAATTAGAAGAAACAAAATTAATAATGAATAAAGTCATTTAACTCAAGAAATACATACCCCTCTCTTAACGACTGAAAAAATAAATCTACAATAATTTGCTTCTCTTCATTTGTTTTTTTCACTTTCAGCAAAGAACTGAGGAGAGGAAGCATATTAGGAAAAATTGTATTGGCACAACCATATCCTCCTCCTTGTAACAAACGCCAAAGTGCAGGGAAAATTTGAGAGTCAACTTTGCAATATGAAGACCAATTCTGTAACAGAAGAGTTTGCACAACAAAATATCTATGTGTATTCTACACACATGAACACTACTGTAAATTTAAATATTTAAGTGTTTCTGAATAGAAAATACTTTTTGACATTAGTTTAACAGAAGTTTATTCATTAAATTTTGTTTAGCAGCTCTAAAAATTATGAACAGATGCTCAAGAGAAAATGATAAAGAAAGGTAATATGTCAAAGCATCTGAGGAATGTAATCAAGTTTAATTCAGTGGAAAACTAGTAGTACCACCTTATACAAGGCTGGTTGAAACTGACCCTAATTTTCTTTTTGGTTTTAAACATGTATAGTAGTATGGACTGTCAAGACATCAGCAATGATGGCACACTTGGAGTAGCCATCAAGATAAATAAAAACAAATAAAGAATTTGGCCATTTTTTCAATGTTCTCTTTACCCTAACTCTTTGGACAATCATGAATATCTTTGGCACTGAATTACATAACATATAAGCATTGAATTTTTAGATGAACGTAGCAGACTAGCAGTATGAACAGTGTACTGCTGATCTTCATAGTAGCAGGTTCAGTGAGTCACGAGTATTGCCCTCACATGACGCACCAGGTGTAACCAAGTATTGTAAGAGTTATCTGCAAATTAGTATAAATTTTGTTTTGGTTTGGCCAATATATTCTTTGTCACAATCCTTCCAATTAATTTTGTAAATTCCTGATCTGTTAAGAGGATAATTAGCTTTAAATAGGGATTTAATGCTAAATTTATTTCGAGGAGGCAAAGTGTTATTTACTTCTTTGAAATTTTTTTGGAACTTCTGATGCAAACCAGGGTGATAAGTAAATTTTCAGTAAACTGTTTCCTTTTCCAGCTTTTTTTTTTTAAGCGGGTACATTTAGTACCACTTTTTGTTTCTCAAAGATTGTTACTTTTTTATCAACCAGAGTTTTTGAAAATGCATTAATTTGGCAGTTTGAACAATTAAATCACACTCTAAATTGAACTCAACATTACCTAATGGGGTATTTACCAGCAGTGGCATCTAGACCATAATCAAGGGGATGGCTAGCTGGGGAGGGATCTGAGGAGCATTTCTGTTTGAAATTATGGATTTTCAACACATATTTCATAAATATTATCTTTTAATAAAATACATCAACATCAAATAGCTAATTAACAATATTAAATAGTGACCAAATTTATTAATTGTTTAAAATGGCAAATACATATTAAAGGATTAGGTTTCTGTGACCAAATCAGAATTTTACACGAAGATACAAATCAACTAATTCATGAAAATATATATTTTAATGCAGACATAATGAACAAACAACAAAAATATATGAAAGTCATGAAATACCAATTAAGAGATTTCTTTAGGAAATATTCTTGAAAACAACAGTCTTGAAGAGATCCTCTTAATTCCAGAACCAATAAATAAAGGATCTACTAGTGAGATAACTAACAGCTTACAACATAGAGACTACACAACATAAGGAGGGAAAAACGGCAGCCTGTAAATTAATCCTGTTTATTGTCTATAGATGATATAAAGCATGTAGAAAAGAAAATATGTCTCAAGAATGTCTCATCCTCTGAGAGGCAGGTAAAGGTTCTGTAAAGAAAGACACTGCCTGCTGCCTCCTCACAACACATTAATAATATTAGAGGCTAGCTGTGAGTTGTGCTGTTGGCAATGCAGTTGCGTTGTATCGCTTATACAAGTATAGCAGAGTTTAGCCGGCATGGAACACACTAAGTGTAGTGAATCGCTTTAACCTGTGAATGTAATATGCAGAAATCATAATACAAATTCGTATTAATTTTCCAATAACTTGTAAAAATAGTAAGACTTTTTCAAAGAATCTGTTGGGAGTTCAGGTCCAATGCTATAGTGCCCTGAGCCTCCCCACCCCCATAGATCTGCCACTGTTTACCAGTTGGAGAGTAATCCAATTTGTAATGGAATGTTAGTGCTGCACCGGATTAAAACCAACTACTTCTATTCAGAGTGGGAAAATGGAAACAACAGCTTCCAAAACTAGTTGTGTCTGAAAAAATGAGTGGAGTGTGTGGCCGACAAATTATTACAATAATTTATTTAAATATCCAGTAGTCTCTCTGTGTACTAACTCCCCATTGTGGTTTTAATGTGTATCATTTCAGACATGTAACATTTAAAATAATTAATAATTGATTTCCCTGTATAATATCCTGATGTTTTCACAATTCATCAAATGGTCCTTGTCTAAGCAATGATTATTTACAACATTTAATTCTGCTGCATTAAATTCTGTGAGTGTTCTTGAATTCTTGTTCAAAATCCTCTTTTTTGTCCGTCCTATGTAACTAGCACTAAAATATTTACTAACTATCCTGCGAACTACCTTCCTCTCATCCATAGAATCCATGTCTTTTTCTTCAGTTATTAGTTTATCCTGTGATGGTATGTCGGTACTACTTTTATGTTTTCCAATCTTAGAATATCCTGCAGTAATAGTGTGACAAATCTGTGGTAGGTAAAACTTTATAAATTGTTTCCTCTCATTGGTTCTGTTGTCTAATTTCCACTAATAGTCTTTTCGTAATATGTCTACTGATAAAGTCAAGCAGGTAATAATTTGCCAAAAGAATTTTACATTCCATTAGTAAGTTATCTTTTCTCAATTGTTCATTCGAAAATACCATGGCTTTGTCCAGTAGATTATAAAACATTGCTCTTTTTTGACTGGGCATGAAAATTTAACACACATCCCAAGTAGATTTCTTTTCTATACAAATTAAAAGATAACTTCTTATCCTCATGTGTTATTAAAACATCTATAAACTTTAGTTCGTTATTACTCTCTCATTTTAAAGTTAATGTTAATTTTAAACCGTTAAGGTTCATTAACACCCTTGCGATCAAAGAAAGAGACCCGAGTTCAAGTCCCGGCTGGTCACCATTTTCACCTGACCAATAACCAATTACTAAACCTTAATATAGTTATTTTTACGTTTTGCTCTTACTGGCCCCAGCACTAAGAATACAGTGGTCCTATGTTATATCATCTTGAACATAACGGCATGGGTAATTGAAATATCTTGTCAACCCTAAAACTATGTATCCAATGCGTTTTTAATTTTTTTTATATTTCAACATTATTTTTCAATTCTTTTATCCATAAACCCATTTCCACCCCATCCCCAACTAGAAGTGTGTTTGCTTCATGAGGGCTGAGTTCAGACTTACACGATATTGGGATTTCACTATCAACTCAGCTACGCTGAAAATTATGGACTCATCACTGGTATGTCATGTTGGATATTTTTTTCATGGCATTTCCTTCCCTAAGGGTGCTGGAGTTTATACGGGCTGATTGTGAACTTTGACATTTTTGAGAGTGTCACTACAAATTTCAGCAACCCTGAGAACTACAATCTCAACACTAATATAGGTCACTTTCGATTGTTTGTACATTTCACTCCTTGTCACTCCCAACACAAAGTGTGTTTATTCCTTATAGGGGGTGATCGCATACTTATCTGGCAATGAGGGTGTCACTTAACTTCAGCAGACTCAAAAATGATTTATTCAATACCAATATTGGTCGTTTTCTATTATCTTTACCTGTCCATCATTCCCACCCCTATCCTAGGGATGCTAGGGGTATATTATCTGCAATGTCCTTATCCATACCAATGCCATTGAAAACTATGGTTTCAAATCTGACATCAGATTTTTCTATTATACATGTCATCCTCAACTCACCCCTCTCGAGGTGTGCAAGGGTTGTCTTACTCCCATAGGGCTTGTTACATTTAGTCAGTCATCTGTGTAGGAAGTTTGATTGAAATTCCTTCAGGCACTCTAGAGTTATGGTGGGATACACACATAAAATATTCTAACCCCTATTTCACCCCCTTAAGGATGGATTTTCGTAAAATTGTAAAATATATATAAATAGATTAAAAATTAAATTGATTGTCCATTAAGAATTTTGTTTAGAATTCATGTTAGGGATATTTCAGAATGGATTAAATGAGTAAAACCATTCTCTAATAAATAGTTTGGATTATATTAACAAACTTAGAAACACAATTTTCCCACCCACCAACCTTGCTGATGGGTTTCACCCCCAGGTGTACTTTGGTTCTTCTCTCCAGACAGGTTCCTGTGTTGTTTTTCACAATTTCCTTGCGGGACAATATTGGTATCCCCCTCCAGTACCCCTACCTATATGCCCCTCCAGTAACTCAGAGACTGACATGCTCGTTCATCACCTACACACTCCGGGTTCAATTCCTAGTGGAACTAGAAAAAATTTGTATCTTTTCACTTTAATGTCCCAGTTCATATATAGCTGTGACAATTGAAAAGCAAACCTCCCTCCTTCTATCCACATCCTACAACTCATAAAAAAATCACTAACTCTTACTATTACTAATTATTCCTACTAACACCTCCATGTGGGTCAAATTGTTGGTTAATCCAGCTAAGCGGCGATCTATTAATGATAGCCTTCCCAACCATCTCCTACATCCTATCGCCCCATGCACATAAGCTTTAATAGCACGCTACATTTCCCATTTACAAATAATACAAATTTAAAAAATCAGAATGATGATCTATTTTTCACGTGGAATAGCACTCCAGATAAAATTGTGTTTGCACACCTTGCTATTGACTCAATTGCTACACAATTAACTAATTGTTATAACAGTTTCACTGCATTAAACATCCTAAAAGTGTCTAACAAAATGAGATGCTTACCCTTTTTTGTCCATAAAGATGTATCATACCGCTAATTGTTGTTAAAAATTGTAACCAATCATGTCTACTCATTAAGTTTTACATGCCATCAAAGTTTGATATTTGACAGAAATAAACAATTTTAAAATTGGTATATCACAAAAGGGACTAAACAAAAAACTCCTTTTGGAAAGGGGATGACATGGGTATGACAAGTAGAGGTAGAGGTAGACCTTCCCCTGGGACACCACCTTGCTGTAACACTGTCTGTGCGGGTGATGAGGGCTTGCGCACTCTGATGATGCTGGGGGCTATGCCGGCTGCAGTTGCAACATTGCATTAGGTGATGGAGTAGCTGCTAGCAGGGTTTCCCATGCCACAAAGGCTTCAGCTGAGGCGTCAGACTAAGTGTGTCCTGCAATGGCCTTTCAGCTTCCACACCCATTCTCCTCAAGGGCTCTCACCATGAGAGTTCATGGGTAGGAACCACGGGATCATTAGCCGAAACATGTATTTCTTCAACTTACTTATACTTGATTCTCTCTGTATACTTTTCTATCGACCTTCCTTGGACAACTCTTGCTACCTTCGACCCCAACGCTATTAGATTTCGAGAACTAGGGTGTGTCTTTCGTGCTACTTTCATAACCTTCTTTCTTCAACCCCAAAGTAAGGTGTAATGCAACCTGTGTCGAGGCCTGAATGGTGCAGGGGATTATCTGCATCACAAACAGAACCTCTGGGATACTTGGCAACCTCCAAGAGTAAGAAGCCTTACCTGGACATGCAGGGCTCTGTTCAGGCAAATTATTTTTCCCTAGCTACTCGTGGGAATATAATGGAAGATGTTAACAAATATAAATCTAGTTGAGGCGGAAAGTGATGGAAAGGGGGGTGTTCTCTTACCCACAGATGTAATAGAAGTGACATCAACAAATGAGATTAATGGAAAAAGAAAAGAGAGGTGGAAGCAGCATGGTGATTAAGTCGAAGACCCTATCTCCAGAGGCAAATGTGACTTGGATAGTTGAAGGATGGCAAGGGGTTCTAGTGACAAAACAAGATGAAGATCGGTTGTTTGACAGTCTCAGGAAAATCTTAATTCAATGAATAACGTCATTACATCAGCTAATAATATCTACAAGACAAACACAACTGACATGAAAGCGGCAATGTCCCTCGCTAATCAGGTCACGAGGATTAAAGAACAAGCCAAAAAAGAGCAAATCAACTTTACTACTATAGTGGAGGACATGGCTAGAATTATAAACCTGGCACCAAATGCCCAATTGACTGAAATACTGCAACTTCCAGAATTGATTGAAATTGGAACTACCCTAACCTCAGTCACAACATAGCCAGATGAGCCAATACAGAAAGACAATAAGGTCATGGATGGAAATGAAAACGACAAATCGCAATCTCAGCACTACTGCAATCATTGCTCACTGACAACGAAAAGACCATTGCGTCAAGATTCCACGGCTGAACTGCCATGGGAGAGGAGGCGACAGAGCGGAACTGGAGCGAGAAAAATGAAAGGCTCAAACCGGAGGTAATCCTTCTGAAGTGTAAGAATGATGGAACATCATACGCTGACGTCTTAAAATTAATTAAGGAAAACGTAGGAGAAAAGGTCAATAAAATAAGACAAAGACAGGAGAGCTTCTAATTGAACTGCAAAAAGGTTTCAAGTCCAAGGAAGTCAAAGAAGCAGAGAAAACAAAAATGGGTGATAAGGTTGCTGTGGTACCCTTACAGCAGATGGTAACCTTTGATATCAGGGACATTGATGACGGATAAAGATACAGTGTGAGAAGCATTTATAACTGCTTTGCCTGATGTCAATTCATGTGTGATCACTGTCCGAGCTTTGAGACATGCTTACAGGGGTACTCAAATGGCAATTGTGTCAGCACCACGAGCAGGTATGAAACGCATCATGGCAACAGGAAAGATGAGAATAGGATGGGTCATTGCAAGGGTTCGGGAGAGAAGTACAGTCCCTAGATGTATCAACTGCCTAGGTTACGGACATACTTCTAGCACCTGTAAAAAGGACTACGACAGGAACATCAAGTTATGCTTTATCTGTGGCGAATAAACGCACCTGCCATCAAAGGGTACACGTATACCTCAGTAAGTGCCATGTGAGGCGATCGGAAAACCAGCTGACCACATCGCTGGCACCAGGAAATGTGTTGCAATGCAAGTGGCAAAGCAAGAAAAAAGGAATAGGATGAACAACGAAAAAGGGATCCTTCTTCCAAATTAAGCTAAATAGATGCGGCAGTTCTCAGGATCTTATTCAGCAGATGGTGATGGACAAACGAGCTGACATATTGATAATATCAGAACAAAACAAGAACCTAGATGATCCCACATGGTGTTCCGATATAAGAGGAAATGCTGCAATTTAAATATTGCATGAAAACAACATAATTGCTGGTCAGATTAAGAGAGGTCAAGGGTATGATAGAATAATAATAAAAGGAATGGCAGTATATAGTTGTTACTTTTCGCCAGTAGAAGCGTTCCAAAGTAAACTTGAGAAATTCGAAGCAAGCATCAGATGTTGGGAGGGATCAATCATTTCTGCAGATGACTTTAACGTGAAATCTCAGTCATGGAACATGGAAGCAAATCATGAGATAGGACAGATTTTAGATGAAGACATGATTCCGCTGGACCTGATTACCATTAATCGACCAGGAGTGACATTTGAAACCAGAGCATCCGTTTCTGTTCTGGACCTTGCCTTCACAAGAACAATGACTACCTTTCGTTCATAATTGGCATGTATTAGAGTTAGAGACTCTCAGTGACAATAAATACTTAAGTTATGAAATCGGTCGAAGGCGTGTTCACCCTTCTCGGACACATTACGAAGGTTAAGTTATCCGCAAACTCGACAAAGAAATGTTCCAGGAGTATATTGTAGGTATCTCTGCGATGAGCGAAATGTGGTCTTCTAAACACATGGTAGAATATTTTACAGTAGAAATGAGCAAAGCATGTGATGTAACCATTCCACGTCAAAGTGTGAAATGTCCAAACCACAGAGCGGTGTACTGGTGGACGAGAAAGATCGCAAAGCTGACAAAGTGTAATAAGTTAAAAAGAGTAGCACAAAGAGCACACAGAAAGAATCAACAGACAGCAATGCAAGCTTCAGGAAATTATAAACTGGCAAGAAAAACTCTTCGCAACGAAATCAAACTACAGAAAAGGGAATGCTGGAAGGAACTTTGCGAACAAGTTGATCGAGATTCTTGGGGTACACCTTACAGGAAAGTGCTGGGCAAATTGCGTAAGACTAACAGTGGAATACCAAAAGATAAAGAGTCCCTACTCCATACAGTGGTCTTGCTATTTCCAAAAGGAGAACCCAGGATGACGTACCCAGACATCAGAGAGGAGGAGGTACCACCATTCCAACTGAATGAACTTCAAGAGGTCACAAAGAGACTGAAAAGTGGCAATACTCCTGGACCTGACTGCATACCAAATGAGGTACTGAAGATTACTGTGTTGCATAGACCTGGTATGCTTCTTGATCTATTTAAAATTTGTTTAAAAGAAGGACTTTTTCCAGATCCATGAAAAAGACAAAAGTTAGTGCTCATACCAAAAGGGAAAGGGCATGATCCACAAGACCCATCTACTTACAGACCTCTTGGAATGCTTGATAGCACAGGGAATCTGTATGAGAGAATGATCCTGAACAGAATTGAAGCATGCTTTTATGAAAATGGATGTCTTTCAGACAAGCAGTTTGGCTTCAGGAAAGGAAAGTCAACTATGAACGCAGTTCATGAGGTCCAACTGGAAGTGACTAAAGCATCTAAATTGCCACCTAGCCCTGGCGGTTTTTGTGTAGTGATTACTCTAGATTTAAAAAACATGTTTAATTCAACTAACTGGGAAGAAATCTATCACTCACTTGAAGGACATATTCCATTGTATTTACTGTTGGTTGAAAGTACTTACTTAGGGGAAAGATACATGCTAGTACAAACATACAATGGAACAGCAACCATAGAGCTATCATCTGGAATTGGGCAAGGTTCGGTCCAAGGAGGCACGTTCTAGAATAGTCTGTATGATGATCTCCTTCGTTTACATCTTCCAGGAGGAATAAAAATGGTAGGTTACACCGATGATGCAGCCATGATAGTAGTTGCAAATACCACAGAAGAATTGGAATGGAAATGTAACGAAGCCTTGGAAACAGTTGCCATGTGGATAAAGAGTAGAGGTCTCAAACTCGCACATCACAAAATGGAAGCTGTATTAATCACAAAGAGATGCAAGTATAATCTACCCTGTCTTGAAATTGAGAGACATGTCATGAAATTCCAGGAAAACCTTTGTTACTTGGGTATATGGATAGACAGGAAATGATGTTTCCGGGAACATATCAAGAAGGCGTCTGCCAAAGCAAGTGGTATTGGCACAGCTTTGCAACAACTAATGCCAAATATCGGTGGCCCGAAACCGGAAAGAAGATTACTGCTGACCAGCATGGTACATTCCATGTTACTCTATGGAACACCAATATGGGGACATCAAGCCATAAAAGAATAATTAAGAGGAAAATGGCTTAGAGTGTTATTTGTGGATAGCAAACGATATCGACAGGAGCAGTTTTGGTATTGTCTGGCATCCCACCCATCTGCAAGCAAAAGAAAGGGCGATAATACGGGAGAAACAAAACCAAGTAGGCGCAGACAAAGTTCTTAGACAAGAGATGAAAGAAGAAGCCCGCAGAGAGTTGAACACAGAATGGCAAGCCGAATGGGACGCGTATCCGAAAGGACGATGGACGCATACATTGATCCCTAAGATTGAGTGGTGCAAGTGAAGGCATGGCCAGCTGGACTACTACCTCACACAAGTCATCAGCGGACATGGGTGTTTTAGGGCATACTGGCACTGTACACGCAGACAAATGAACCCAAGCTGTTAGAGCTGCGGAGTGGAACTGGACAACCCAGAACATGCCCTCTTTGCATGTCCCACATATGAAAGGGCATGTATGTTGGCTGATGCTGAAATAGGATATATTCTGCAACCTGATTTTAGCACACATGTGACCTTTAAATGAGAAAAGGGTCTCCATCCCTGTATGGGTACCCCGGACAAATGGGAAAAAGTGGCGGGTTTAATTCGGCACATTATCATGAAGAAGAAGGAGAAGGAGGTATAACTGCAAAGCGGAGAAGAGTAAAGTCTACAGAGAAGCAAAGAAGTGACTCTCCTGAACACCTAATCCTGACACCCGAGCAATAGGTCAAAGTGACGGGGGAGTCGGGAACGTGCAACCACTGAAGGAATCCACAGGTATCATAACAGATCTCACTGAAAGAATGCTAACGTGGTACTGGTGGGGACCCTGGTGTCATAGGGCCACGCTCCTTCCACATAAAAAATAAAAAAAAAGTAGAGGTAGGGAGAGAGAGTGTGTTTTTTGATAAACATAATTTAAAACTAATTTTGAAACGCAAGAAAATGAAAGTTGCATCGGATCCATATTTCTATTGTTAATGGGATGTTTAAATTACTATTAGATGGTTAAATTCAACTTCAAGATCACAGAGGCATGGTATCCTTAGAGCTGGGGATGGAAAGGGCAAAATGTATAAATAATGTAAAAAGACCCATGTTGAGGTAGAGTCTATGGTTTTGTGTATTCCAAGATGAATAATCGTACATCCAAGGACATTATGTACCCTTCAGACCACATGAGGTGCATGACACCCCTAGAGGTGAGGGTTTGGGAATAGTGTGACACAACAAAATTATCAACTAAGGATTTTACAAAAATACACCCTAAGAGAGTGAAAGCAGAAATAACTTTCTCAATTACATCAGTGAAAATTAGGATTTGAAATAGACACAAATACTATCAAACAACCAACATTAATTCTCACTGGATATTAATGGGAATGTGAGAAAGAATGAAGTAGCAGACATATAACCAAATTCACGTGAGCAAAGCCGTGGGGACTCAGCTAGTTGTTGAGGTCACTGACTACAGTAGGTGAAATAATTTGTGCAAAGTAGTATTTCTGATAATAGACAATACTCTGCAATGTCTAATTAGGACTTAACTATTCTCATTTTATAGTAATTCTTTTTTAGGAGGTCTTCATGGAAAATATTAGCACACATGTGACCTTTAAATGAGAAAAGGGTCTCCATCCCTGTATTAGACAAAGTGTGTTTCACACCACTCACCTTCCCCAACCTCCCTCCCTTACTTTTGTTGACTGTTCTCTCTTAGAGAGGGAGGGATTTCCAAAGAATAATAACTGAAGCTGTTAAGCTGTGAGCTATGAGCTTGCCTGGCAGCATGATCTTCCACTCAATTTATGTATATGATTCAAAGTCAATACAATATGGAATTATGAAAATAACTCTCATAGATCTAACACTAATTGTCTTGAGATATTTTTTAGAGGACACTAAATATGCATATATTATTATAGGCCATCACTATATCTTGAAGTTATTCAATTTTTCAAACCAATATAAATAAACTTTTTAAGAATATTAATGTGGATGGAATAATTAGAACTCTATGAAATGCAGGTATGTGATGTTTGTTAATAACATATGAATGTTTGAACGAGTATATATCTTTGTAACTTGTAACTGAATTAATGAATTATTATGATACATTTAATGACATGACATTTTGTCAATCATAAATTTTAGAACAGGTTTATTATTATTCTCAAATTGTTTTCTTCTATCTTATAATTCCATAGAAATTTTATCTTTGAATTCAAATTAGTGGCCCTGATGATGATGCTAAATAGTGTCAAAATGTTGACCATGCAACAATGAAAAATTTAATAAGTATTACTTCTGGATACTATAACTTTTATTTGGTTTTTGCTTACTATGAATCTGTCAAGATATAGTGATTGTCTATAACAATATATGCATATTTAAAGAACTCTAAAAATATATGTAAATAACTTACTGGTAAAAAAAATCTACTGGTATTCCAGGCAATATGTTCCTAAACTATGTTAAAGCAAACTGATGAGTTAGTGATCTTTTTCTGTGTTTCCAAATTACATCTGATTTTCTTCTGTAAATATCTCTAGCTACCAAACAAATAAGAACTGTCATGTGATCTATTTGCTATTGCTCGTCCCTTTCCTACAGGTTGCTAGTACAGATTTTTACAAATGCCATGCGAAGAAGGTTAGTTTTTGTTTTGTCTAGTACCTTCCACAGAGCCATCTTCACTATTATTTTGTCAGTACATACTACAATGGGCTCTAATGACCTTCGATGTTGACGAGCCCTAAAGCCCCACCAAAAAAAACAAAAAAAGTACATACTACACACAACTAAAATGAAAATCAAAGCATTTTCAACCAGGCCATTGGTGGACACAGATGAACTAGTGGCACGAGATATGACTATACTCACTATACCCATTTTCAACACACACAAGAAAAAATCTATTAGGATGAAATAGCATAAAAAATTAATCAACGATAAGGTACCTCAGAGAATTTATAAAAAAGTGATATAAATGATAGTGATATAAAGCTAACAACTAAAATACCCCTAACAATGGAGAAGAAAAGAATAAAGATACCCAGTGGAAATCAGGATGAACGGAATAATTGCAGTACATTCCTCACTAAAATTTTCTGTGGTTACGACAGAAATCCTGTCATAATGTCAGGATTTTTGTCGTAAAATTTGTGACCTTCAGTCATAACGATATGGTTTCTGTAATAACGACAGGGCTTGTGTCATAAAATTTACAATGTTCTGTCATAACAATAGGATTTCTGTCATAAATTTAAAATGTATGTTTTAAGAATTGAGATCATAAAACAGAAATCCTGTGTGATCACATTTGACATTGGTACACTTCACATTTTACTATACACAGCAATTACCTTGTACATAGGTAACACGTTATTATGTTAAACTACCAGACAGAATCTTAACTGAACAGTACGCTACCGACATAAACATATGCACTTAAGAGCTTCATTTTAAAATTACTACTATTGTACATTTTATTAAAAAATAAAACAAGTCTGTCAATTTGTTGTACACATCAACCACTGATGAATCCCACAATTTGTTCAAAAGCAATCAAGTACTAGTCCTGAAAAGTGTGCAAGTGAAAAGATGCTTAGAAATTTCATAGCATTGGCAAATTCTTATTAAGTGTATAAGTGGTCTGAGAAATGCTTATCATTAACAATGGCTCCAAAACTCCCTACTGACCATCCATTTCTCCTTTCTGGCTTTCTGCCATACATGAATTATTAAGTTTTTGAGCTCTTTGCACTCTTGAGATACAAATATTAATCTTGTAAGTAAATTTGGAGTAATTTATAAGTGTTGTCCCTTCAAATGCACTAGCCAATTCAAGCAACTCTTACTTTTAAACACATATATTAAGTTGCCCTGCACCAATCACGGTAACTTCGTTTGAACTTGAACATAGGTAAACAAAGTATCACAATACTCACAAGCACCCTCATTGATCTTACATCCATATTTGATGTTCTTATTTCCATTGAGGAGGATAATATTTAAAGACTTCCTAAGGCATCACCAGAGTTATGTGTAGTTTTAGTACATATGAGATTAGAAATTTCCCAAAATTAGAGATGGTTAAAACAATACAAATGCGACTCTAAATATACAGTTAAAGAAACATGTAGGAAGAAAATTATTCTAAATATAAATATGATTCTTTGAAGCATGATAGTTTTGAATTTTATGCACTTCATACAACTTAACTAATGAATATCAAAGTCAATAAATAACATGTTATTCATCTCAAAAAGTAATGTTGTTCACTGAGAAATATTACTTTTCATTTGTTCAATATACTTTATTATCTCCTAATTTATTTGGAAAATGTTTCAGATACTCGTTTCGTTGTCACACAGGCATTTTAATATATTAGTTATGGTCAAAACCTCCCCTTGTTTCTTGTCCCCTAAGAAGAGTATACCAGTGTGAGAGGTAAAAAAATATATCATCTCTTCATTTGAATGATTCACGAAAGTGTCTGAGACACTGAAATTGCAATTCTAAAGGTAAAATCGTGTGTTTTCATCCCTGGTTCTGTCATAACAACAGGATATCATAAAATCATATGGTAACTACAGCCTGTCATGCCCAATTTACTACAGAAAAATCCCGTTGTAAATTCCGTCATAACCTGTGTTGTAAAATCCTGTTGTAACGTTCAAACATTTTGATGAGAAATCATACAAGGACTAGTATAGCACATGATATTTCTACTACTACATGACACTTCATTGGTTATTCATGATATGCACTTTAAAGAGTAATTAAGTAACATAAAATTGAAGAATTTCAACTTTTCACATTTTCAGTAAATGAAGTTACAGAAGCTAATGTAATACCTATCTATCACCTACATTGTTATGGTAGTTGGAAAATTGATGTTAAGCTCCTTTCAATCCTATGTATTGAGATTAAAAAAGCAGGTTAAAACATTCCCAACAGAATGACAACAATCTAGTGCTCAGCAAGAAGGAACATAATGAAATAATAAAAGAAATGTGTTGTTATGCTCACCTAACTAAAAATTACATGTATAAAACTGAAGGTTACTGAAATGCATATTTAATAGGAATAACAGTTTCTCATAAAGAGAATTTCATATAAAAATTATTTTTATTAGATATTGCAATAAGGTTAATTGAGTACATGAAATTAATAACCAAAAAATGTTTATTAATATGAGGAAATCTCAGAATTGGATACTTACATCCATAACAACAAAAATATTCAATGCAGTTTGCCATAAATATGGTAATACTACAGCATCTTCATCATCCATTCTTCCCACTATACAATTCACAACTCTTTGATGGTGTTGAGATAATAAATGAGGAACCTTTTCCAACATTAAAGTCAATACAGCCAACCACGAACTGCGGACCTAGAAATTTGATTGATACCATTAACATTAAATTTGAATAGAAATCATCCATTTATAATTCAGAAAAAGTACCTGAGAAAAAATTAAGAATAGTTACATAAAAGTAAATTAATAATTTATTAGAAAAAAAAATACTTCAAAAATACTTTTCTGACAACATATTATAATGATTCAAGTAAGAATTTGTAAGGTTGTTGAATTAAATTAAATGAAACTATTCATTTTCATAGAAATAATATTGTATTTGTGTAAAAGCTTAAACAATCCAAAATTATGATCAAATATTTTCATAAACACTACCTTTAAATAAAATATATATATATATTATTTACCAAAGGGATTTTATCCACAGCGAGATTCCAAAATTGATCAGCCTGCAGTATGTCTGTACTTATCTTTAAAAATAATTCTTTGGTTAATATATCTTCTGACATCATTTTTAGAAAATGGCAATACCCTTGCAAACACATTATAACATTCCTATCTTGTTTTTCAGGACGCTCAATATTATCCCTAAAAAGGAAGACACAAAAATATAATGAAAAGAAAATTGATTTTAATAATTTGGTAATGGGAAAAATCATTTACCCTTTCTTGGGAGAATTGTTAATGGGTTATTTTGAAACTTTTAATAAGCTTTGCCATGTATGGTTATGGAAAGGAAATAAATGATGAATTGCAAAATGCATTACATCCATTCAGAAGAAGAAAAATAAAACATTTCACAGTTACAAACAAAATTTCAAATAAATTTTCTTATTTGATGAGCTAATGAAGTTAGAGTATGCAGAGCAATATGGGGCTGCTAGTTGTATTTTCATTTGACAAGAAAAAATTAAATTGTTTACATATAAAGTACCGCACTATGAACAATTCTTACTAGATGTAACTTGGTTTGATAAAAACAACAGTTATAATATATTTTGCACTTTTGCATGTAATTTTTTAAAATAGATAAAATAATGAAAAGAATATTGCAAAGAATGCTTATTTAATTTTTATTCATTTGAAAATATTGAGAGAATTGTCACTCACTTTGTAGTCACTAGTAATAAAAAGGATGCACAATATTATTGTCATTGAAATATCTCATCTCTTATATACAGGTAATCAAAATCTGAAGACTTAAGTAAGACTGGTAAAAACAAGAATGGCAATGAGTATTCTGTTGAAAACTTAACTGACAAGTTGAAAGTTACACCCACAAAAATAAGACAACATACTAACAGTCAAATAAGACAACATACTAACAGTAACAGCTTTCTCTAAGGTTTGTTTTTGGATATAATTTTTTTAACGACATTTTAAAATCAAATTTTCCAGCTGAATATAGGGTATCTTGAACCAAGCAACATCAGTAAATTTTAAATAATTTAAAAAGTATGCACATGTTTTAGTTCAAAATAGGTTTTGCATTCTATCAAATACAACAAAAACATGAAATTACAAACTTTCATACAGACTAGTAAACACTCCATTGAAGGATAAGACAAGCATTATTAAAATGTTAAAAGTAGTGTATTTTAAAAATTTTTGGTAGATAAGAAAACAAAGAAATTTGGAAGATTGAAAATAGTACTATAAGAAACTAAATTAAACAGTGTATAAATCCCAAGTTTACACATCTAATGGAAACCACAATATAAAAAAAACAATATCAATTGACTTACATCTTGTTCAATGATTGGTCCAAGAGGTTATCAGATATGAATTTGAGAATTTCCTCCTGGCAGAAAACTATTGCTTCCATAAGTTTTCCAGATGGGAATGCATCCTTACAAGAAAATAAAACAGACACATTGTAAACGAGGATGATGTACGTACAAAAGTTTCAATTCATATAATGCTTACTGATGAGTGAGTGGAAAATTTTGATTGATTACAAAGTAAAGAAAGTGTCAAATACATATTTCAAACTTGACCTCAAGCATCATTTGAATTGCAATTTGTACATAAACTATGATTCAAGAGTGTTCAATACCATCAGGAACAGGCTAGTCACAGCAATGAAGTTACAGCAATATTAATTTACATAAAATACATTAGAGTTATTTATATAAAACATATGTAGCACAGACAATGTCCTTGACTTCTCCACAAGTGCTAAAAATAAAAACAATATTAGACCATAATGAAAACTCTCTTCCAAGTTATAATCAGATGCTTGGAATGAAAATAGAACATTATAATGGAAAGAATGAAGTTCTCTCTGGAAGAAGAACAAATATTTCACAGCTCCAAGTAGAATTAAAAATTGCATCATAGCCTTTCCACCTTCATTTCTCCAATATCTGAATTACAGAGAAGCCAACAATTCACTCGTAGGTTCTTGTTACATCATGGCATATTAATTGCTAAAAACAGTCGTGAATTCTTGTAATTTAAATTTCAATACTGATGGTAATTTTCACATTGCATAATGGTGTATATTAAAAGCTTTGTCACTGAGTAACACTTAACACATACTGAAAAAGTGCTGCAGCAATGTAGTAGATAATATGCCAATCAAGTTACCACAAGACCCATGTTTCAAATCCTACTGTGAGAATTTAATTTCTTGAATTCATTATTGTCAAAATGATGTACCTGGCAATGAATTTTTTGCTAAATTAAAAACCACGTTTTCATTTTGCTTTAACTATACATCATCATCACCTGAGCATTGCTCTGTGTTAACTTTCAGCCAGGTGGAAAAGGCAAAGAGCGAGAAAATGAACCCGGGGCTCCTGCTTTGATTGCAGGGGTGTTAACCACTACACCATCCATTTGCTTTCCACAACTGTACACCAATTTCACCCACACCTATTCCTGGAAGAGCTGAGACACATCCTCAAAGAGGAGATAGGTGAACCCAGGCAAGACCTGTGTGTGCTTTTTGTACTGGTTTTACACATACTAACAGGTTAAGGTAGGTTATGCATATATAGCATCCAGATATACACAAATCAAAATTATTTAATAACACTTTTTTTTTAATCCTCATTTTTAATTCATAATTACCCTCAGCAAATCTTTGTAAACCCATCAGTAGACTCTTTTGTTAAAATATTCTTTATGTAATGATTAAAATCCTGACTGAAATGACAGCAAGTATGGGAGAGATTAGAAGATATGAAAATTGATAACCATAAATAATAAGAAATGAAACCAAAGCACATTAAATGTTGATTTAACTTAAATAAAAATGTCCATCTTAATGAAAGTGGTCAACAGTATTTATGTTCTGTATCATTAATAATAAGGAAACCTAATACCCACATAAAATTTTAATAGATTGTGCTTATACTAACCAGGTTATTCCATAGGAAATCATCTAAAATAAATATTTGAATTATTTTGGAAAATATATATTCCAACACATCTTTCCTGTATACAAACAATTGACCAAACTAGATTTTAAATTCTTTGATCCCCCTTTCACTCATGGTAGCCATTTTTCATGGTTAAGTACAAAGAGAGAGTTAAATCTCCAGGAAAAGATGTAACTACGTACCCTAATTTTAAAAGTGAATATTTGTTACAAAGATTTGAATCTTTCAGAATCACATATATTAAACAATTTAAAAAATGACATTTTCATACCATTTTAATTCAGACAAATAAAAAAAGAAGATTAATGTACATTAGACAGAAGCAAAGAGTAACTCACTGTTGAGAATGTGGTGATTACGTTACATATACAATTATTTTAGTGCTAAAGAAATACAATTTTCTTAAATGCTTATTTTTTGCTTAGGGTTTGATGGAAAAGTGGCTGTCATAAATGTTTATTCTTCAATTTGTTAATGGACTATAATAACAATAATAATAATAATATTTATTTATTTTACTGCAATTGGGAAGATCTTACCTGGTGGCAGTATTCAAGTAAATATCATACAAAAAATACGAAAATACGTATCACAAGAGCACTGAAATCAAAATTTGTTAAATAAATCATTAAACTACATGATTCAACTAATATTAAAATATAAAAAACATTTTACCCTGAAACATCTAAATAATTGATTAGAAAAACCTTATTGCACATTTTATTTCATTGATGACCCAAACACTCGATTTACCCCTTTCGTGCACGTCACTTCACATTTCCCTTCCCACCTTTTCTAAATTACTTAAATCCCTTAAGTGATATACAGAATAGATAAAATACATAAAAAGGTAAATTTATAATGATATATTGATCAGCCATGATGATTCCAATCAATACTTCTAATCATATAGAAATTTTCACATGAATGTAGTCACATAAAGTTTCAGGTCTCTTTTGGTGGACAAAGTCCCCTTACCTGAAAAGATCGAACAGCTGCAGAGGCTGCAGGAGGATATGTGTCAAATTGAGCGACAAACCATGGCCCTGCCAACATGCGAAGATATGGTGCTATGTTTCTCTTTGCATTTATTACAACAATGCGGTGTGCATCATTGGCAGCTTCTCTCACTTTATGTTCAACATCTCCAGCAAGTATACAATACAGCCGTGGCCATACAGGGAGAACAAGCTTCAAAGATTCCAAATCAGAATTTTCAACTAACTTGGAAAATTCTTGAAGCGCCTACAGTTCAACAAATAAAGAGAGAATAACGATACATCAAGTTATTTTTACAACTATTTAGATTTCTAAAAAAAAAAGTTAGCTAAGAGTATTTAAATCATGAAAAGAGAAGACCTGTGAGGGGGCACAGAAAGCAGTTGTGAACAAGAACAGAAAGTAGCAACAAATGAAATCAATAAAATAGGTAGAAGTAGTGTTGTCTTATATTATTAATCTTGATTCACAGTGCTCTTATTTTAGAAAACACTTTACATCGGACGCACAAAACACTTGATAGTTCATTAATCTACATCATTAATCCACATAACGTTTCGGGGAGATGTTTTCCCTATCTTCAGATGTTTTAGGCTTCTTTTTGATGATTTAGTCACAAGTCCTTTCCTGTACATTTGTGAGTCATTCTGTCATCGTCTATAGAATCATACCATGTAATTTTGACAAGTTAAATAATTTTAACGCAATTATCACATGCATCATAGAGCGTGCAGCAAGATAATGTATGCAATGGTATTAACACAAAGGACTTGTGACTAAATCATCAAAAAGAAGCCTAAAACATCTGTAGATGGGGAAAACATCTCCCTGAAATGTTATGTAGATTAATGAACTATCAAGTGTTTTGTGCGTCCGATGTAAAGTGTTGTCTAAAATAAGAGCACTGTGAATCAAAAAGAAATCAATAAAAGGTAGCAAAAGATGGCAAGAATCTGAAAAAATACATCTATTTCTGAATATTGGCAGACAATGTAGATAGATCAGGTAAACTGTTGGTGGAAATAATACATCATTGGTTTGCAGAAAATTGCCCTCAGAGAAATTAAATGTTCAGTTCAATTTGAAAAATTTACCAGAGGTAAGAAACAGAAATTATTAGTTTTCAAAATAAACAAAATTCTAAATTTAAGACATTGACAATGAACAAATCTTAGAAAATCATGACATTCTCACAACTTGTACAAAGAATTGTTATTTGTGCTTGTGCAGTTGTTTGCGCATACCTTGACTCTAGTTATCGCATCTTTCTTATTCATCTTCTTTAGAACTAATTGAAAATTGGGATCAATGTTTGGATCCAGGTCATCTGATGCAACATTTTGAAATGATGGAAATATGTTATCCTTCAATCCTGGAAAGGTAGGTAGTGAAACATTCCCAAGCAATGCTGCACTTCTCCCACTGCTTGAAGGCTGAAAAATATGACAAATTATTGGCCTCTGAGGTATTAACCTTCAGAATAGTTATATTATAAACAGAAAACTAACCTTAACATTCCCCTTCGTTCTTTGAGATTGTTTTTGTTTACCACCCATTTTTTTCTTTCTTTCTTAACAACTTGACAGATTATGAAAAAAAGGTATAAAGGACAAGTTCACATTATTGTTTCTTCATTAAACAACATACCTATGTCAAATGTTAATAGGACCGAAATTCTATGAGTTAATTACTGTTTGAAACTGAACCCTGCAAAAACTTATTTTCCAGAATTTTAAAATCCTACAAGCAGTACTAACACCACGTTATAGTACTTCAAGTCTTAACTTTGTAGAACTTTCGTACAATTCACACGAAAGAATATTTCAGGGGAAAAAAGATCGGAAAGTGACAGCTGTTTTCGGGAGGTTAGAATCAGATCAGAATCGTCCACAAACGGTTACATTGAGCTGGTGAGAGTCTTGAGTGTACGTGCGGTGACGTGAGGTACTCATACCATACCACGCGATAACACGGCACACCTCACCGACGTGTGTATTGACGTTGGCAGGAGTTGGCAGAAGTGTGACAATTGAAGCACTGAAGTTCTGTGACTTCTCGAGGTTGTACCGTGAATTGAGCGCCAAGTGCAAGATTTTACTGTGTCGTAGTCTTTACTCTTGTATCATTTTGTTGATTCGAAAGAAATAATGCCGTTACACGTCTGACAAACGTGGAAAGAAAATGTGAGTTGAAAAGAGATGCGATAAGAGTTCATTCCCATGTTCCAGATAAGCATGAGTCACGAGGGAATAAGGGACATCCTTACATTTCAGCATCCGCTGAGTATTTATGTACCATTATCCTTAAATATTGAAACTGGGTCTTTTAATCAACTTAAATTTTCTTTAAGTTTATCTTACGAGAAGGGATGCGCTCCTGTAACATTCTTCTTTCATTACATGCTGCCACAACATGAAGCAAATTGCCCATGAATATGATAATGCATCATACTGGTAGTGAAATGCCCTAATTTGAATGTATTCGGGGATTTTCTTATAGAATCACTGTACAGAAACATAACGAATTTAAAGAATTGAATTACACGCACTTAATTCATTATTTGAAAAACAATTGAACATGGATGTATTTACAGTGTGGCCATGTAATCTGAGTGTGGTCAGGTTGCAGCATACTTGGTTAAATTTATTACTTTTATTATGTCACTTCTTATCATAGGATAAAGGGTTTATATTGTATTCTTGATTATATTATATTATGAAAGTTTGATCAAATGATCAAACCAACAGAGATAAGACTACCAAGAAACAACATTGTTGGTAAAATTGGTTCCTAATTGACAAGTTGAAGTCAGAGGTGCGGGAGATGCCGCTACTTCTGGTGGTTCGTGACTTGTACTTATCGGTGGAGTTCGGATACTGTTTGGTTAAAGGTTAATTTTGCTTCAAGTATAGACATTTCATCCCGTGACATTCAATTAAAAGTTTTTTTGATCGGCAAAGAACAAACAAGATGTCAAATTCTAAACCCGAGAACCGATGGGCCCAACTTGGATTCAGACTTGTTGTAAATGCTGCTGCCCATCCAATCGAATATGCTAAGGTTTTAATTCAGATTGGCCACGAACCTATTCCACCTTATCATACGAAGTCGCTTTTTGGGAAGCCAGCTTTAGCTCTACCCAATGTATTTCAGTATATTTCGTACATTCGGAGTGTCGATGGTATTGTTGGCTGCTATAGAGGCCTAGGGCCTAAATTGTGTGCCAACGCTGTAAGTGCTATAGTATTCGCAGAGGTGGCTGATTCATTGCGTCCTGAAGGTGAAAGTGAAGATGATACCAAAGACGATGATGATTTGTCCATGGAAGAAAGGAGGTGGAAATGCATCTACAGTGTCATGCGTGATGGAACAGCCAGAACAGCAGCATTTGTTGTTAGCCAACCATTCAATGTAATTGCAGTGCGAATGATGGCTCAGTTTATTGGAGGTGAAGAAAAATACAGCAGTCTGTCGTCTTCTATTATTGCAATTTATCAGGAGAATGGGTTTGCTGGTTTCTTCAGTGGCCTTGTACCGCGAGTATTGGGTGAATTATCATCACTAGCTATTGCTGCAACCCTGACCTTCATAATTAATAATTATCTTGTTGAAGACCGTGAGATCAAGAAATATGTCTCTGCATCAATGAGTTTTGTTGCTGCTACTATAATGTATCCCTTCCAAGCTGTAGCTACATGCATGGCTGTCACAAATTCAGGAATTGTTGCGGGAAGGCCACCTCATATGCCGGTTTATACATCTTGGATTGATTGTTGGTCACATCTTCAGCGCACCAATCAATTGAAAAGAGGATCTAGTCTTATCTGGCGTTATTATGCTGGACCTTCTAGTGCTATCAGTGGACACATAGGTTTAAACAAAAATTTTGTTGCAGCAGGGGCCATGTAACTGTTGTATTCTGCTAGAAAAAATGTAGAATTCATGAAAACTCTCAGAAAAATTTATACTGTTTTCAAAATAGAAAATATATATCTACAATTATGTAACTGTTAATAAATTAAGTTAACCCTGATCTTGGGTTATTTTTACTGGCTCATGATAATTTTTCATAGAGAGTGAAAAATGTGTGAAAGGATGCTCAATGTATCATGAAATGGTTTTGGAAGTAAATGTATTCAAATAGAACTATACAAGAAAAGGACTTATAATTTATGAAACTGGCAGTATCATATTGCTAGGCAGGAGCAAGTGAAATTTTCTTATCTGTATTCCTTTGTTCCATTTCAAGTGTGGATAATAGTTTTATTATATTAATTTTAATTTCCCTCTATTAGAAAATTGCATTTAGATCATGAACTAGTCAGAATTGTAAATAAATGAATTGGCTCATAAATATGCCTTTGATTTGGTAGTTACAGGCGATATTTACTCATTGATTTGCTAATTAAAGACAATATACTGTAATTATGAAGTTCCATTATAGTTGAACAAATTTTTTGAAGACCTATATTCTGAAACTTATGTGCAAAATATCCATTATCAAGCCAATGGCTTACAATTTGAAATCACTTCAACTTTTGAATGTTTCTTTCTGAACATTCATTTGGAGTTAACAAGAAGTTGAAAACTAAAGAAAAATTATTGTGAATCTGAAAGAAATTGCTAGAGAGCAAATTGACATCTGTATAGGCAGTATCACCACTCATAGTAGTTTCCAGTTATTAAGTATGTAACAAATATGAATGAAGCAATTCAAATGATTCTAGAGCTGTGAGAAAGAAAACATTTAGTACAATTTCATTTATTAAAATCTATTAATATCCAATTTTAGCCTGTGGCAAAAATAATTTGACCTTCATATCCAGAGATTCTAACATTGCATTCCCTTTAGTGTAATCATTGTCCTTTGGAAAATGTTGATATTTAACAGAATGCTATTCATGTATGAGTATTTCAGGCATTACTGTTGTGACAGAAGCAATGTAACATTTAGTCTGATCAGTTTTGATAAACAACTTGATCATTTGACCACTGCCAGTGCTTTAAATGGAAAAGAGGATTGCAGAACAAACTTAAATTTGTAATGGTAGTTTTGTATTTAGTGAAACCTCTGTAGTTTTGCTTTCTATAATCATCTTTTACAGCAAAGACTAATTTAATTTACACTATTTCTTATTGATTCATGACACATCCCAGATATTTGCTGTAATTTTCAGTTTCCAGTAGACTTGAAAAAGAAAACAATATTTTTGTTCTGTTTTTAATATACATTACTAATGTATACATAATATTAAAATGTGATTGAGGTCCCAGGCAAAGCCAGATTAAATGAGCTCTACTGTATTTGTAAAAGGAATTAGAAGTGGTAACCAAATGTTTTTTTAAGTCTTAAGTTTATTCTGAATTAGAGATAATCTTGGCACATTAAATAGTGCTTTATCTCTGGATAAGATATTACATATGAATGACTTCCTGCTTTTAAGGACTTAATTCCCCTCCATGTAGGTAATTTGATACAACAGATCAGAAGAACTTAATTATTTTCTTACATGACAATTCTTCAGAGAGCTTTGCATATTACGGTTCAAATTATTTTGTTAAAGCCCTAATGCCACTTTTTCACAACACTTGTAAGCAACTGATAATTAGCTTCAAATGGATACCATAGGTGGGTTTCTAGAAGCCAATGACTTTCACACTGGCACACCAATAAGCTGTCCTATGGAGTAGACTTTAGCTCACTTCTGGTGTCAAATTACTACCCTTCCAGCTTGTCAGCTGCTATAGCTGTACTCGCCACACCAATGTTGTATCATGTAGACAGATGAAGGTCAATTTTGGAAACCAACTATTGGCTTGCGTATTGGTGCTGTAAAAATTACTATTTCCAACAAATCCTCCCAAATTTAATGTTAGAAGAGAGTGAGAGATCCCATCAAGGGAAAAACTTCTTAAAATTAAACTTTTTATTCTATTCAAAGGTAATGAAAATAAATTTCATCTCTGGTAATAAATACACATGTGAAAGTAATATTGATCATTTATTGCAGGAAGAGTATTAAAGTAACTTGGTATTATAATTTAAACATGTCAGAAAATATTTTGTTTACATATGTTTGAGCAATATTCACTTGGTACATCAAAAATTAAATTGGTTCAAACATGAGAATATAACAAAATTGAATTGACCCTTATCATGACTTCTTTCTTCCAATAAATCCCATTTTTGAAAATTTCCACTCATTGTTGTGGGCATTCATTTCCTGATTTTTTGCATGATTAGTAAGTAAGAACAGTTCTGATACTGTAATAAGAAAAATAGACAATTAATAAACAAAATTACACATTATTGAACATAATTTTGCCAAGGTTATTTTACCATTTGCCAGCACGAAGAAGATCAAAAGCTTTATTAATATCAGAAAATTGTAATTTGTGTGTGACGAATTCATCTAAAAGAAGTTTTTTCTTCAAATAATCTTCTGTTAATTTTGGCACACTATCCCTACTTTTCCAACCTATGAGACAGAATATGCAATATAATAGCAATACAAAGAAAGTTGAGAACATCTTCAAACCTCACAATACCAAAAAATGAAGTTACAAATAATAATTACATGTAATTTCTAAATAAGATTATAACATAATTGTCAAAGTCAAACTATCCCACAACAGGCCCCGAAGATTACCAAGGGGCTCGTTACAGAGGAGGTGCGGTGAGCCCAGTATACACCCTGGTACTCATTTTACAACAGATTGAGAAGGCCTGGGAGTCGGTCCAGATATTGAGGCATGTTGAAAAAATCCAGCCAGCAACTCAGCACTCTACCCTCTGAGCCACACTAATTCCACATAATTGTACATTTGTAAAATTAAATAAAATTATTATATTAAATCAAGTTATATCACAAGGTAATTCTCAAGATAATATAATTGATATTATCAAATAAGAACGAAGAATTTCTATTATTTATTTCAAGGATAGAACAAAAAATGTGTAACTTTATAACACACATGCCCATTAAGATCTAGGTAGAGATCTGCTTTGGCACAAGGAGGTGGTGTAGCCAGCATCTCACTCTGACTGGTTTGACCACAGGATGAATCCAGTACCCATTATACAGCAGGCTGAGTTGGCCTGGGAGTTAGTCTGGACATAAAGATATGAGGAAAACTCACCGGGAAAAACCCTGGGAAAGCTGTGCCTGCTTGTACATTGGCATTATTTATCTTTCATTCATATTAGGTGTATATTATGTTCAACAAATTGGTTAACAGTATTAAGATTTTATGTACAAAAATTTGGATATTTCAATGGCAACAATACAGGGTGTATTTTATTATTAGTGAGTCACTAAATTGTGGCAATTCTGTATAATTTTATCTCTGTGAGGCTCCTTGGTAGTGCTTTGCTTGTGGTAGAAAGTAATAATTTTTTATATATTCGCTATTCATTTAATACTTTAAATAATACTATAGATGTCATATAATGTACAAAATACATTAAGATTGCTCAGATATCTATGCTTGGGATCTGGTTTACAATAATATAGTGAAAATTACTTAAATCTAGAAAACTTACCTAAAATAATACCTTTCCCAATGAGAAATACATTTCATATTTTAAACATCTTGAATTACACCTTAGGCTAATTTTTCAGTCTGCAGACGTAGTTTTGATTCCTTTTTATTATTCAAAAGCTTTAAATACACAGAAAGTTGATTAAGTAAGGTTACAAAACTCATTTGGAAACAAGGCTATGGTGATATACCACATTGATTTCTGCTTACTAACTCCTTTCACTCCCAGGGAACACCCCTTAAGGTATGTGGGTGACAAGGGTTTGTCATGTTAATTTAGAAGCAGAGAGCTATACCAATGAAGCAGAGAGCTATGCCGGTGGTAGAATAGCTACCAGCAGGGCCACCCAAGCTGGACAGGTCTCTGCCGAGGTATCAGACAAAGTGTGTTCCACAACAACCTATCTTCCTTACCACCTGCTGCCTTATAGGAGGGGGAGGGATCCCCAAAGGCTAAGGGAAGGAAAAACCCTGACAGAAAACCAACAGCTAGTCAATAAGCTGTTAGTTGAGAAAGTACCAATGGAATCGAACAATGGACTGATCCCCCATTGCTTCTAAATTAATGGAATAAGGAACCTCAGGAGAAGCCTCAGAATGCAAGTCAAAATAGGAAACAAATCAGGCAAAGAATTATGGATATGAATATTGGAACATGGAATTTGAGAAGTGCTAACAATATTGGTGACCTAAGGAAATTGATGTGTTTTCTTGATGACTACAAATTGCATATCGAAGCAATCCAACAAACCAGATAGTAAGGGAAGGGTGTCATGGATATAGGTAATTATTATAATGTTCAGTGGGAAAGAGAATGGGAACAAAGAATTCAAGGTTGCCTTTGTCATACATAATACCTTAGAAGTAACATAATAGACCAATTAATGAACGAATATGTATTATTAGACTGAAAACAAAAATTCTCCCTGACAATTAATAATGTCCATGTGCCTACAAATCTAAAAGAAATAGATAAGGAATTGTTCTATCATGAAATAGAGAGGAGGTACAACATAACAAGAGCAAGACAGGAAAGATACGATTAACTTCATAGAGAAGCAAAAAAGGGTTTTAGAAAAAAAGAGAAAGCACTGAGAAAAGTATAAATACAATTTAAGATAGCTTCAAAGACTGCAATACAAAAGCAGCTTATGGACAAATGAATGAAATGAAGAAAGGATATAAGCCGAGGAGACAGCTTTGTAGGAACACAAAAGGCGAAATTATTAAAAATGAAGAGGAAGTTAAACAAAGGTGACTAGAATATTTTCAAGGACTACTGATCAAAAGTGAACAACCTGAAGTTGTCCAAACTAATTAACATCAAATGAACACATCCCAGCTAATGAACAACTGCAAGTAACAAGAGATAGATATTGAACCACCCCCACATGAATATTTTAAAGTTGCTTTAAATAATTTAAATAACATCAAATCACCAGGAAGTGACAATATCCCCACAGAACTGCTTAAATATGGAGAGCATCTATGGAAACAGCTCTATTACATTATAAGAACAATATCGATGGAAGAAGTTATGCCTGAAGAATGGAAGACCACAATCATCTGTCCTGTGTACAAGAAAGGAGATAAACTACTCTGTGAGAACTAGAGTTATTGGCGTGCTTAAAACTGGTTACAAAATCCTTATTGAACTGATACATGGAAAATTAACACCACACGATGAAAATATAATTGGAAAATATCAAGCAGGCTTCTGTAGAGGTAGGTCTACTGTAGATCAAATATTCACAGACGCACATATGAGATAAATATGTAAGGAATACAATATAGAAGTACATGAATCATTCATAGACGTCAAGCAACTCATGACAGTATCATTTGTCAACAACTGTATGATACAATGAAATATTTCAAAATTCCAGATTAGTTGATAAGGCTGACCAAACAAATGATGCTGAACCCAACAGGGTAAGCAAGAGTGCAGTCAGCATGGACTCCTTCCCCATAAGTAATGGTTTGAAACAAGGAGATAGCTTAGCACCTATTTAATACAAGGAAATGCTTTTCAATTTGGCTCTAATAAAAGTCATCAGGCAATTAGATATTGATCCAACAAAAACCATCATTAATAGAACAACCCAAATTATAGGATATGCAGATGATCTATGCATACTGAGCAGAAGCAGAAAATATATCAAAGAGCAGTATATTAAACTGGAGGCAGCAGCAAAAGGAATGGGTCTCGAAGTATATATAAATAAAACAAGAGCTGTGATACAGACGCAAACCAGCTGTAAATTTGAAACACATTCAATTGGTAACATGTAGAGGCACTTTCTTTGTTCAAATATTTAGGTATTGAGATCACCAATAATAATGATGAAACAGCAGGGAGATTAAAAAAGAGTTAAGGACTCTAATGACCTTGCCATTGACAAGCCATAAGCCCAAAAAAGAGTGTTTTTTTGCAAACCAAGCCTACTTTGCACAGCAGACTTCATTAGGAAATAAACTACTTGGTTGAAGGAGCAAAATAAAGATCTACAAAACACTTATAAGAACAGTACTAACGTATGGATGCAAGACTGATTCTGGGAGGAAACTTGAAAGAAAAGTAATTGGTTTTTGAAAGAAAATCTTAAGAAGGATATTTTTTTTCCACACAAGAAGGGGAAATTTGGTGAATAAGATACAATAACGAATTAAGGGACTTGTTAAAGGAATATAATGTAGTTGAACACATACAATTTCAAAGACTAAGATGGGTTTAACATATACAGAGAATGTCTGATCATAAAATACCAAAGAAAGCACTCTCAGAAAGAATAAAAAGAAGAAGGAGAAGAGAAAAGAAAGAAGGAAAAAGAAGTAGAAGAGAGAGACTGAGGGGAAAACCTAAAAACAAGGTGGGAGGCTGCAGTTCGGAAGGATGCTTGGGATTTGCTACAATTGAGAGGTTGGAAGAGGAAGGTAGAGGATCGAGAATATAATAGGCGACGTATAGAGGCGGCCATGGCACACACTGGGCTGTAGCACCAAAGAAGAAGAATTCCTTTCACTATCAACGGCCACCTGCCGGTAAGTCTGCCTAGTTAGGTAGCTGAAGTGACAAGTACAAGTGACAAGAACTAAGCTCATGTAAACAAACCATTAAAATGCACAAACTGAAGTATAATAGATAATATTTTGGAAGCTTCCCCAAGTACACTTTTTCACAAAATTGTTTCATATAATCATCAGCTGAGCACTATGGAGGTTCAATCATACTTGCCTGACTATGGGGCTTCAATCCCTCAAAAACATGTTAAGAATATTGTTCAAATGAAAATGTATGAACAATTCAGTAAAGAAGATATTAATTTTTTTATTACGAGTAAAGATATTAGATGTATTTATTATGTGAAAAAATTTGAACTATATTGATAGGAGCAAGAAACAACTAATCATGACTATTTTTATTGAGTCTTCAATCTTCTTTTGTAAATGACAATATTGAGCGTATTCTTCCACCATCAGAAACATTACTCCTAAAAGAAGAGTTTTCCCTGAGAACCGTGAAATTTCTAGATTTTTAGGATCATCCTCATCTTGATCTTCTCAAACATAGATGGTTACATTTAATTGAAAATAACATGAAAGAGTGACATTATCTGAACATTATAACACAATAAGAATTTGATTTACATGGAAAGAATTTCAAAATAAACATACTTGGATTCAGACAAAACTACAAATTAAACTACTTTTGAAACAAGTTACCTCCAAATGCTGTTCCTTTCCAGGTTCGACCTGTGACAAGCTGGAATGGTCGTGTACTTATTTCTTTACCGGCAGCTGCTACTCCAACAATTACAGATACTCCCCATCCTTTATGACAAGATTCGAGAGCTGCTCGCATTGTAGTAACATTACCAACACATTCAAATGTAAAATCTAAACCTCCATCAGTCATCTCAATAAGAACTTCTTGAATTGGCGTATCAAAATCCTTTGGATTCATAAAATCAGTGCAACCAAATTTTTTGGCTGAAATATGAAAAGAGTAATATTAAAGGAGAGAAAACATCGCAAAGTTCAAAGCACAATTGTTACCAAGGATTTGTTTTGGGCAATACATTATAGAATTGTTAATAAACATTGTCAAGAAAGTCTAGAAACCCAAATTACCTGTCTCAAATTTCTCAGGATTCATATCAATTCCAATTATTTTCTTAGCACCAGCAACTTTACAGCCCATAGCAACAGCTAAACCAACAGCACCAAGTCCCCAAATAGCACAAGTAGAATCTTTCTCAACTTTGGCAGTGTTGAGTGCGGCTCCATACCCAGTAGAGACTCCACAACCCAAGAGACAAGTCTTGTCAAAAGCAGCTTCAGCTGAAATCTAAAAATAATGTTTTTCTTCTTTTTTCTCAAATAATACATTTAAAATTCCCACTAACATGAACTGTACCAATGTTTCTCTCACAATTCTCCAATGAGAAAGAAAATATTAAGTATTTCTCAATACAATATAGAATCAAGTAATGTACTACATGTACATTGCTAGGAGACAATATTTGTACTTAACGAAGTGATAACAGAGACAATATTATAAAGTGGAAGTGTGGTGTAACGCAACTTGCCAATCTTTTGGGAAAAAATCATGATTTAATATATGATATGATTTCTTCATTACATGTTCATAATGTCAAAAATATTTGATCTCTTGTGTCAGCTTTAATAAAAAAAATATCTAACAAATCTATTTATTTATTTTGGTACATTAATTTAATTTATATGTTTTTGAGAGTAACAATTAGCATTATATCAATAAGAACCTAGTATTTTAGTGTAAAAAAATGTTTAAAAACCCTTTAACAATAATACATTCTAAAATAACTCAAACAATTATTTGCATTTACAAGGGGGAAAACAACTAAGGAATGAAAACTCCAATTTTCCTTCTTTCATCATATGATAGCCCTGATATTGAGTAATATACAAAAAGAAAGGATATTGTGATTATTTCATACCCTTTTTGTGATTCTCAATTTTATCAAAGCAGTGTTTTTACAAAAAAAAATCTGCAAAAATTCAAATTAAACATTTTTTCAAATGTTTATAGCTATACTTAAGATGTATCTTATATTTCTTTTCTAACATCCTTGTACTTTATAATATACAACAAAGTTTCACAATTATATGATGAAAAATATAAGAGTTATGATTTTAATTTTATGATCTCCGCTTGATCGATACGGTGAATTTTCAAAACTTTGAAAGGATGTAAAACGCAAACCGTAAGAGAAAAATCAAAAATTTGATGTGGTTTTGTGTTCATGTAAGGAGAATGATTAAACCAAATTTCATAAAAATCTGAGATGGCGGGTGTGATGACCTGGATGAAATGACATGGAATGGCCCAAATGTTAAATTTTTTAGTAAACATTAAGTGACTTGAGCAGGAATGGTAACAGCCCTATGGCTGGCCGGGTGCCATATCTGCCACCTTACCTCCAAACAGTTACTATAAAAGCTTTCTAATCTCAGTGTATTATATAATCCTGTCATTGCATTCAATGAATTTTGGATACACACGACACAAGAAAACATGATTATACTTTCAACGTAAATGAAAGTATTTACTACCTAATTAGAGCATTAAATAGTGTTAACAAGTATGTGTAAAACAGCATTGTCAGGAAAAAAATATGTAATTGTATCATCTAGTTCAATGTTAAGGTATTAGATAATTTTGTTAACTTGTACATGTAATTTGGTGTAAAATGACTTTGAATATAGTATTGTCAGAAAAGAGAAGAGGTTGAGTCAGTAGAAAAGTTAGAGATACCATAAAAGACTTGACAGTTCAAGATTTGAATAATTTATAAATGTAATGTAAGGAATTTACATTGTAAAATGTGTTTTCGTTCCTGTAGTTGTGGTTGCAGGCCCTGAAGAATTTTTAATATAAGCTGAACATTATCAGGAAGAATGAGTAATTATTTTTGACACCAAACCAAATTTTCATGATATAAAATTCAGTGGTCAAGTTTATATTACGGAATTTACGAAGATTTTTGAAGATCATGAAAACTTATATATTGTTGAATATATTATTGACAAATAATTTATCTCTATTCTAGCAGATCCGACAGACATTGTCTGGTGAAAATTTCAATAAATTCGTTTGTGATCATTTTGTGAATTTGTGAAAAGCTATTTGAAATGAGTAAACAAAATGGAAATGAGAAAAAATTTATGAGTGATTTGAACAATTGTGGCCATGGATATTCAATTTGAGGAGGAGCACATTCAGAAGTATGCCAATGGGAAATTTTACATGCGAGATAAATTCTATCGGCGGTACACTGCAGAAATGCTGGAAATGTGTTATGTGCCCGGAATGTGATCAACTTAGAACCACAAGGTTTTGTTCCAAAACTTCAGTCACAATTGAATTGAGTCAGAATTTCTTATCAACCAAATGATTTATTTTCTTCCATTAAATTTGAAATCACAATGAATCTCAAGGTGTTTTATTTACATTTCAATTTCAATTGCAAGATCGATGTTCAAGTAAACAATCAAAACAAAGAAATGCGCATATCCATCATTCAAATCGTGACTTATGGTCTTGAGTTCAAACAAAAATCCCATAGAAAAAAGCACTCTCACTATTTCCCGAATTTTCTGGCCAACTTTTCAAATCTTTCTTTACCTAAAAACCTTACTCAGACTATTATGAACATTTTTTTTTAATTAGCCAAATTGGTTCAGTCATTCTCAAGTGATGCGCTTACAAACAAACAGCATTAAATTTTTATTTATATAGATAAGGTATTTGCAATCAAAGGATTACAGTGGAAAGAAAAATCATTTGATTGTAATGCACATACAAACTAAATTTAGATGTAAATCCAAAATGGAAACGAAGTACTTGTAGGTAATTCCACCTAACACAATAGTCAATACTTGAGAGAAATTGTTTTATGTCCTCTTTTATAATCTAGTAGATTAAGAATACAATTAGTTTTTTTCCATAAGTTTATAATTGAGCATATATAACTTTTACCATTTAATAAAATATCATTCATGCAAATTGAAATGAGTAAATTCTATAGAATATTATCAATATCATTGCAAATGCTTTGGAATGGTAGACAAAACACTATATATTTTAAACCTTACAGGAGGTGTGTGGAAGGGGTGAAATCTATTTCTATGCAGACGCATGAAAAGACACTCTCAAAAAATAGCAAGAATCTTATTCTTTCTCAGTTTCGTAATCATCCAGTTTTGTTGACTATTTTCATTGTCAAACATCTTTAAAAATATGCCAACAATACTTGGTGTATATACACAATGGCAGGCAAACAATTATGTCTAATGATTAAAGTTTTTATCTTTTGTTTGAAATTAAATTTTTGTCTGAGTAGAAATAATTTTTAAGTTCTTTCATTACTTTAGAATAATTTTGTTTTTTATAGTTTCATGTTCTTAGTTAATATATATTATTAGTTAATAAATATTATTAAATTCTTTCTTCATTAATAAATATAATTAAAGTTTGTATACATTTGATATTTTTTTGTTTCCTTTATCATTGCTTCTCTATTGTTGAAATATTTATTGCATTACCCACATGCACTAATGTAATAGCTTGTTTACACGACTTGAAACGATAATGAGGCCAATAAATTTATCTTATTTAGATCATCAAGTGTGCGTAATTTCATCAAGAAAATACAAATCTCAGGTTCAAGCAGTGCTAGGAGTGTCTTAGGCTTACGGATGAACTTTTACATAAACTGCATCGGATGAGTCTATTCATTTCAACGACACTGAAAACTTCAGATTAGTCATAAATATTGCTTATTTTCAATAATTGTATGAATCAACCCCTAGGGATATCTAGGGATATGAGGTGCGAGGGAAAATTTGGGACTATACATCATTTTAGACAATACTTTTCCTCGTGAAAAGGTGTAGGTACAGGGAAGAAATATTAGTTTAGTAATTTTCCTCTTATTTTGAAAGAAGTATGCAAAATTGTACCAAGGAGTACTAAAAATCTGCAGTATGGGGTGGAAAAAATGTGGGGGCAGTATTTTAAAATATCATGGGAACACTAATCTTACTCTTACATTGAAGATCTGGTGTGCATAATATCAACCGAATCAGAATAAAACTGTTTATCTGTATACAAGACAATGTGTAACTTTTACAAACATATAGATTGTAATTACAGCAATTACATTTTAAATTACCTTGTTAAAAAGTAAGTCAAATCCAGGCTAAAATAGCTCTGGTAAGAAAGCTGAGATATATAATAAATCTCACCACTGAAACTACATCAAAATTAAGTACATTTGGCAGTTAACAATCAGTAGTAACAAAATAAATAAATCGCAATACAGTGATCAATTTCTTGCAGTTCTTAATAATTATAACGTAATTTTCTTATTAACTATTCATAATATATTATTTCCTCTAATATTTTATAATGTAAGAGAATGCGACAAAATAGTACAAAATGAAGATAACTGAAGGGGGGGGGAGGAATTTTTTTTGTTAAAAATATTAAGGTTAGTCAGTTTACCACTATGTTTCGCTTTTGACTTTGCTTGTAATATCTATGATGTCATCAACCATTTCTTGAGAGTAGCAAATGTTCTACCAACAGAGTATTTGATCTAGTTCAAGTTGTGTTTATATCGTGGAATACTTCAAATTACGCGCTAATTCTCTGCCGGATACGTAAGAAATGCCGACGCGTATACGTAACAAACAATGTTTTTTTTTAATTGCAAAAATAGGATATTACGCTTAAAAGTAGTTGGTGAGCAAGGTCGGGAAGGTCAAAACACTTTGTTAAAAAATAGTTTCATTATTTCGTGATTATATTAACAGGAGTTACGCTTAGCCGAAATGTCGAAAATTAAAAAAATATTTTCATTCATTTACTGTTAAAAAACTGTGGGCGAGCAAAGTCAGACCTTTCATTTAAGCCAACGATCGTTTGGATCAGTTGATAATAAAAAATACATTTCGGCTAACTTCACGGAGCCTGAAAGACTTGTACATTTTGTGCACCCAATTCTTCAGAAAAGAGAGTTCTTGGGAGAATTTCATCATTGTTACCAAGAACCGAAGAATGACCCAGTGCAGCTTTTTATTAATCACGTGAATTAATGCAGCTCGCGGGTAGAACCTGTCATAACTGCCTGACATTAATGTCACCGAATCCAATGAATTGAATACCACAATTCTAAGTGTTTAAGCCCTAAACAAGGGTGCTTGAATTGAGAAAGGTCTTCATAATTCCTACCATGAAGAGCATCTGATCATAAAATTTATGTTATAGGTACACTTTGTTGACTAATTTACATTAAATGGCCGATAATAAACAAAGGATTTAAACTCTTTAAATGAAAAATTTCACATCCAATGCAAACGAATACTTCGATATTATAGAAACAACTATTAACTGCACATAGCCAAGTTAAACCATTTTCATTCAATTTTGAGGAAGAACTAATCAAACAAATTTTCTACAATTCTTAAAAATTCAACTCACCTTTGCCACTGATATTTCTGCAACAACAGTGTACTCACTGAAAGTGGAACAACCCATAAAATGGAATATTTGTTTTCCTTGGCAAGTAAACCGAGATGTACCATCAGGCATCACACCTTGGCCCTAGAAAGTAAATAAGATAAACAAAATAGAACATTAAATGACCATAAACATATTTAGTGTTATTACCTGACAAGCGCAGTGCTCAAGTGACTTTAGGATCAAGAGAATAGGACATAATTGTGTCATAACCAAATTTCTGTGACATAAGCAGTGTCATGTGGTACATTATGACTGCAAACTACTTGATCACTTAGTTGTTTTGTGTGTTCCAAGACTTCTTGAGTATTGACAGGTAGCAAAGATCAAATATAAATTATAGTTTCTAATCACACATATAAACAATACAATACATATAAAATAATAATACAATACAAGTAAACAAATATGATAATGAAAGGAAATATATTGTCTAGATCACTTTCAAATATAATGTTTACTGCTCATAAAAGAACACCCAGTTAATTTTAAGTTAAGTTTAAGTATAAATTACAAGAAGTTTAACAGTTAATTGTAAGTCAGAAGTGTTATAGAGGATCATACATATATAATAGTATTTGTCATAAAATCAAAGATAGTAATGCATATATTACATTTCCAACAAATATTGAACTAACTGAATAATTTTCAGTTGAAAATGCAATTATAAACTGTGTACCATGTGGAGGACAATAAAGTAATTATATTCTGGTTTAGTTTAGAGTAACTAATATGACTTTCTGGCATAGTAGCCAAGACCCCGCAGCTCTGAATGTGTGAATTTTGTAATACATCTATGACTTTATTCTTTCTCACATTCCTATTGATATACAGTGAAAATGTTATCCCTTGATGTTGGAGGTTTGATAGTATTGGTGTGTATTCTCAATCTCTTATTTTCACTGATGTAATTGAGAAAAAGTTTTCAGAAAACCCCAATTTCCCATTTAATCCCCTTCGAGGTGAATTTTTGAAAAACCTTTTCTTAGCTGACATTTTTGATAATTTTTCATGTCACACTCTTCTCAAACCCCACCTCAAGAGGTGCCGTGCACCTCATGTGGTCTGAAGGAGGTTGCATAACGTCAATGGAAATATGAATATTCATCTCAGAATACACAAAACCCATGGGCTCGACTCTGATATTGGTCTTTATACGTTATTTCTATGCCTTGCCCTTCCCATCCCAGATTACCGTGCCCCAATGTGATCTCAACTTTAACTCAATGGAATTGGTAGTTTAAAAATCTCATCAACCCTAAAACTATGGATCCAATGCTATATTCAAAACTAGTTTTCAATTTCTTATACTCCCTCGACCCCCGCCAAGAGGTGCTAGTGGTGTCTTTCTTCCACAAGGGTTGAATTTAGACTTGTACAAAATCGGAACTTTCCTATCAACTCAGTGACACCGAAAATTATGGAGTCATCACTGGTATGTCATGTTAGATAATTTTTTCATGGCATCCACTTCCCTAGGGTTTAAAACTTCCCTATTGTTACATTACTACAGCGCATAAAGCTTCCAAATGAGAATAAGTTTCTCAAATACTTAAGAGTTTATTTATTTTAATAAAAAGTTAATATGAGTTTCCATTTCCCAATAAATATTGTCTTTTATATCCTTCTAGTTCTACTAATGAAATTTTTTTAAAATTCCTCTCATATTTTATTATGCCATTGCAATCATTCTCTTCAAACTAATTAAATTAAAACTTTCTTTTTATATATTCCATTTTTATTCCTTAATATTCATTACAGTTACGTTAACAAGGAACTCTTGTGAACATTATCTCTGTAGCCTCATCCTGGACACTTTTCTCTGATTTTCCTTTGGGTAGAGGCGAATTTGTAAACAAGCATTATTATCAAAATAGTGTGTCTAGTTTTATCATATTACCGATACTCAAGTTATTGTGAATCTCAAATTTTTCTGCATTTGATAGCTACTACTTATTTTGGGATAAAAAAATAGACAACAGCAAGTATTCACTAAAAAACTTCTTTTAGAAATATTAAATCTGTTGCTGCCTTTGGGCCTTTGATTAGAATTGATACAATGGTCCCAAGAGTGAAAGTTCATCACTCCCCACCAGGTCATACCCAGTTTGCAACAGTTTTTTGACACAAATTTAGTAATTTAAATTTTACAACAAAAATCGATGTGAAAACAGTTCCGAATTTCCATAATTTCCAACAAATCTCAGATATCCAAAAGTTAGGAAGTCACACAATTTTTAAAATTTCATACTTCTTTTTGTTTGCTTCAATTTGCTACACATTATTTTAAGTAGGATATACCTGAATACAGTAAAAGAAAATATAAGCTTGTTTTCAACCAGGATAATGATTTTCATAGAATTATAAATATTTTGTAGCCAAGGGAACAAATTTAAGAGTACACTGATAATACACATAACTTTTTAAGTCCTAGAAACTTTTAGGAAAACTCAAATCTGTTTACACTTTCATAATAAGTGGCATCAGCCCTTATTCCCCTACTTCAAATTCCAAGAATTTTCCTGACTTTGCTGATTAATTGTAGTCATCCATGTAGAATTGTACAAAATGGAAAATTTTAATTTATTCCCCATTTTATTTATCCCAATATTGTATGAAATTCTCATTCTTTTTCCTCCAATTTTTGTATTACATCAACTAAAAAGATGCTTATCTAATAAATTATCATTGTTCTCAGTATTACTAACAAAATTGATTTCAATTTAGCAAATTAACAGATTCTTCTCCTAAAATATATAAATTATTAACACTTTTTTTCTGAAAATGAACAAGAGCTGATGAAACCAAGCTATTAATATGAAGTTGAAACACAAATTTCTGGTTTGCTAGGATAATACACACTGACAAACAAGGTTTACATTTAGTTGGTTCTTCAGCAACTTGCTCCCCTCTCCCCTTAACATGGGGAAAAATACGAATGATAATAGGAATACAAATTTTCTTTTATGGAGTGAAGAAGTAGGACAGATTTCTTGAAGATTTCACGGGAGGAACACAGCATGAATTAACAAGATAGTAAACTTAGAAAATTGTTCATGTATAGTCTGCACTATTGAAAGATGATTTCTTTTTTAATTCTTTCAGCTTTTCGGAAAAGTATATGTTATAAAATATTTCTACTAAAATGTACTTGTTCATTTTTTGTAATTTATGATAACATAAGAAATTTAGACATACTACATACTAAAAAGTATTATCTCAAATTCACAGACTTACACCACTTCCACTCTGTACCCCTAATATGACAGCATCCCCAAATAAAGTTTATTATTCAAAATTCAATGATATAGATTGAACTTTCCTAAATTACTCATGATATTGGATAGTCTTATATGTACTGGAGCAGTAATAGGAAAAGGATCCAAAGTAATACACTTACAGAATGATTAATAGCATTCTTAATTCATTGATTCAGAGTGACATCACTCTTAAATCTGTTTATCAAACACTCAAAGCGAACCCTCATCACACAAGTTTTACATAAAAATGATCTCAGTTCTGTCAGTAAGTAAATTTCATTGCACTATTCCTAACACTGATGTCCAGCTTTACTACTGGGGGAAGAAGCAAAAACTTCAAATAAGTTTAGGCAGAGTCACTAAATTGTACTGTTTTCTTCACAAGTTATGAAGTTTTAAAAATAAGTTGCACCAGCACTCCATGAGTATGAAAGTTAACTCTTATTATGCAGGAAATATTGATGCATTTGAAATAAGCCAGAAGAAATTCAAATACCTTCACTCATAAAATAAGCATATTTTTAAGAATCAACAGACTGAACATTAAAAGCCTCTCTCTAGCACCATTCAACAAGATAAAATTATTGAGCAAGCAGAAAGAAAACAATAACTTCAGGGGTCCTTGGCCCTCGAGTCACCCAAGCATCTACTACATTACCTGAGTGGCACGAATTCTGCTACAGAGGTTGGTCTTGGGTGAGTTGCAAAATTTACAATCTCTGCACTGAGGAATATAGAGAGGTACAACATGATCTCCTAAAATGGATTGAAGAAAAATAATCAGTGAAAAGTACTTACATATCTTACTGTAATGTAAAGATAAAATAAATTTTAGAAAACCGAGTAGCTTATAAGCCAATTAATCTAACTTTCAAATCTTTTGGGTAAACTTTAGTTTACATGAGTTCTGTAAAAGTATGACATTGCCTGCAATAGGTTCCAAAAGATGTTATTTTTCAGTTCTTTTGATCATTTGAAGAGAGAAAATATGGAACTGTAAAAAGTATATTACCTGGCTTGACAGTTGTGACACCTTCTCCAACACATTCTACAATACCACTTCCTTCATGGCCCAATATACATGGGAACTTCCCCTCTGGATCTGATCCACTCAGTGTATATTCATCAGTATGACATAAAGCAGTAGCTACTATTTTAATACGCACTTCTCCAGCTTTCGGGGGTGCAACTTCAACGTTTTCTATAGTCAAAGGTTTCTTCTCTTCCCAAGCAACGGCGGCACGGCATGTTATGACCTTCAAAATGTAAATAATTACTATTCTGTACCTTTACCGTAAGTAAAAAGTATAAATAGTGGAATAAAGTTAACGAAAGAAAATTAATTTACGAATGCTTCGAGTATTACCTTTCCAACAGTGACTTGCGACATTTTTACACAATATTATAAGCCGTTCCAAAACGTACAGAGTTAACTAGTAAATAAATCGAAGTAACGAAATGCGATGTCTGATAAAAGGATTTGACAACCTAAGGTAACAGTGCACGAAGTGTTTAACACACACTGCCTTTCCTACGTTTCGAGAATGAACCAGCACCCTGACAGGACCTGTTGCCTCTACTTCGTATTTTTACGAACGGCAGGCGACCGGCGAACAAATGAAGGGCAAATTGCTTCACGTGATTACTGGTAACCAATAGCTGGACATGTTCACATACAACATGTCTGAATTAAATGCAATGATCCACGGCGATTCTGATAAGCTGGAGGACTTAATCATTATCTTTCATAACAGATGTAGAAAAATAAATGAACAACCTTGTTATATTACTAATCGAGTTATCTCGGGCAAAACAAGCACATGTTATTATATTTATGAAATATTGGCCAATCCTGCCCGGATTTGAAGTTTGGGCGCCCATAGGCCCAAGAGGTTTTCCCGCCCCTTTTCGTACCATTCCATTGCGCGTGGGTGTGTGTGTGTGTGGGTCCGTGTGTGTGTGTGTGTNGGGGGGGGTCCGTCAGGTAATTTGTCTCAAGAAACGTTTTGGAAATAAGTTTATTAATCTCTTCGATGGACATCAACACATAAATACATGCATGCATTATATATTATTGACATATTAAAATTAAATATTGAAGTTTTATTTCAAATACGAATACCAGAGATTTGTTAAATTAGTATAATAATAAGTTTACTCATTTAGCAATATTGAAAAGAAACGTACTGTACTTGACACTTTAAAACAACGAAAATAAGGAAAAAAGACATGATTTTAATAAATATTATAATATCGTTTGTTAGAAGGCGAAATAGATGATGTCCTTAAAAAATACTGTATTACTCTCGTTTTGTATGATAAACCAATATTAAATATTATAGGTTTAATAACCTTATCTTCTTCATTTCCGAGCATGTATAAAGTTCACTCCGATGGGATAAACGGTCGAACATGTTAAAGAAATTTTCGAACAAAACTTATACGTGGGGGAGAAGAATTTCATCGAAACTGGACCACAACGCATATATTTATAAGTTATTAAATATAATTAAACATAATTATTGAAATAATAATAAACTTTTTTATTTAAAAACTAATAGAAAACTACATACCGCCTTTTTTCAACTTACCATAAATATTTTTTGTTGTTCTTTAAACATTTTTTTCTTTAGCGTGCGCCCCCTGGCACCGTACACCCCTAGGTTCGGGCCTAGTGGGCCTAGTGGTAAATCCAGCGCTGTTCGCACGGAAGATTTTGTTGTGATACGGTTTGACAAGATAAATAAATTTATTGTGAAAAAAGCAGACTTACTGCGTATGACCACGTGGAGGACAAAATACTAATTTACTCTCCGGAAGCAAGCTAGGCACCATCCCGTCAATTCCGATCAAAGAAGCCAGAGGCGGGTATAATATTTCATCATAACATTTTCCATAGATAAGAATAAAAAATAGTTCGATACGTGTTATAATATTAATAAAATATCAACAAATATGTATTTAATGAAACACTGATAAGTAATTTCACAAGTATGCATTATTCGGATTTCGAAATTTCACAACTATAGATTATTCGGAAAGTATTGTTTATAAATCGTAAGTAGTAAAGTGACAGTAAATTCGAAAACTATGAACTCGTCACTCACATCGATTATCGATAAATGATGCATAGCATCCCCTTCCCTAGGGTTGCGGAGTTTTATACGAGCTGATTGTGGAGTTTGTCTTCTTTGAGAATGTTACTACTAATTTCAGTGGCCACGTAATCGACGATCTCAACACTAATCAGTCATTTTTGATTATCTTTACATTTCATCCCCTAAACATCCCCAACGCAAAGGTTGTTTATGTCCTATGGGGTGATCGTTGTAACGTCACGGAGTTTTGTCACGCTATCGGAGGAGGTTGAAGTTACTTTATTTGAGAAATGAAATTTCGGCGTTGGTCTGACTCGTTAAGAAACGTGAATTTCATAAGATGGCCCAAATGAGGTGACATTGTTGTGGAGACATTGTTATGTTTGACAATGTGAAAAAGAAGATAGTTATAGTGGGTGTTTTCGTATTGGACAATTACGAATGCAATCTCTAACAACAATGAGTTTTACCGAGTGGGTGGACAATTGAATGTGTGGGTGTAGAGAGAGAACTGAAGAGTAGCTGAGCGCGGGTGACCAGAACATGACGCTCAGGGTTGAGTGACGAACTTGGGGACATGAGAGTGCAAGAGTGTACATCTTGTTATTCAGTCATGTTTGGGTGTTTGCTTTAAACATTCCAATTTGTATTCATACTATGACTAATGTGAATTTATTAGTTATATTAAATTTATACAATTCCCAGTTCTGGTAGTTTTTCTGGCTTTCGGATGCAAAGACATTGGTGGCAGCGGAGGACTACCCGATACCTAAGAAGGATTTTCAATTAGATATTGTAAAGTATTCATCTATAAGTCATCGGTTGAAAAGTGTAGCGTTACGTGGAAAAAAATCGACAGTGTGAAATCTGCTCGATACTTAGGAACGCTACGGACGACGTTATAGGACGTTAAATCGTGTATTTATGTGGCAATGAGGGTGTCACTTCATTCAGCAGTCCCAAAAATGCTTTATTCAACACCAATATCGGTCGATCTTTATTACTTTTACCTGCCTGCCATTCCCACTCCTACCCAAAGGGTGCTAGGGGTATATTATCTCCAATGTGGAATGATTGTGAACTTACGACGCGTCGAAGGCGTCCTTATCCTACTAAACAGCAATGAAAACTACGGTTCCAATCCTAACTGGGTTTTTCCATTATTTTTAATAATGTAATCCCCTTCGCATCCCCTCCTTTGGAATGCCAGGGATGCCTTACCTTCACTGTTTTTGTTATCCGATAGTCTGTCATCTACGTATCAAGTTTGGTAGAAATTGCTCCAGGCATTCTAGAGTTATGGAGCGACTCATACATAAAATATGACAACTCCATTTCACCCCATTAGGGGTGGATTTTCGTAAAACCCTTACTTAGCGGATGTCAACACCCTAAAATAATCATATCTGCCAAATTTCAAGTTTGTAGGCTTCGTAGTTTCTGAGATTTTGTCTTTTAGTCAGTCAGTGAATGGTATTTCGCTTGGCTGATGATATTTCCAAAAATTGTGGAAATAGCAAGCCCACTAAATGACCTTACTATTTCCACAATTTATGAGATTAGCGAGCCTGTACACGGGCCACTATTTCCACAACTTGTGCGATTAGCGATCCCAATACGAGTAGTAAGCGCACAGTGACGCGATCTGAGCGCGATTATTTGTACGAATTCTGTCAATAGCGGTGTACCGTGGCTGCTAGAGGGCCAGACAGAGGGTGTGGTCTAGCAGTGGGAAGTTTTTTGAAACCAACGTACAATTTGAAACCAAAATGAAACCATGTAATATGGAGGATCGAATTCTGCAACGAATTTCAACATAATTGAAATAAACTTAGGTTAGAAAGAAACCCGAATGGAGTGGCATAAAAACTCAAGTGGAATGTTACTTACTGAGCACTTCGCAGCGTAAACGTAATCTTTTAATTCCATCTATTAAAACGTCTGACATTAAAATAGGACTCGAAAGATCATGCTTGGAAATAAGACTGTTGTATTTTGTTTTTTAAATCCCAAAATGCATATCAACCTAGATATCAGCGATGCGGTGTATCGCTATTCACACGGCTTGTGGAAACAGTAAACTCGCGTTGGGTTCGCTATTTTCACAAGTTGTGCGAATATTCTCTCTCTATGTCACACACACACACACACACACACATATATAT